>CAUHTR010003384.1:0-46709 GCA_959609185.1 Schmidtea polychroa
CAAAATAAATCCGCAATCAGGCTATTAAGAATTGGAAATCAATGACCAGCGATGTAAAGGAGAAATTCCCGAAATAAACTTGCCCAATCAACCAATAAAACCATCCGACCAATCAAATAACTGCTACACACACACGAACAAAATTTACCTTTCTGCTCGACAAGCGGCCACACCAGCCGAATTATCCGCTATTGAACACGTGACAAACTCCATCAATTGGCCAGCTGTCAAAATGCCCTCAGATCGCGACACCAAATACATTCTCCCATTCGCATTAATCGCTATCAGACCAATAAATGGATACGAATGCTCACGGATAATTTTCGACACTCCAAATCCCTCGCTGCTGTTAATGTTGCAAGCCCAGAACAAAATATCCAAATTCTCAATGAAATTCACAAATTCCGGATCACAAAGAGTTCTCCTAACAACGAAAATGATTGAATTTCCATTGCTACAAGCAAATGGATAAAACCTGCAAAAATAATCCGAATCTTCGTGATCATCACCGTGAAGATAGATTAGTAAATAATCTAAAGTCACTTTTGCTTTATTAACACAAGTGACATAATTACAATTGATAAATAATGGCCGATTAACGCCATATTTGCTTTCAAAATATTGAATAAATTCTTCGACTTCTCTTGAATTACTTTCTGAATAATCAATTTAAAATTAAATCGTCTTTAATACTAACCATAATCAAGTGATTCAATGGGATGAATGAAATGAACTGAAAATATTGTCTGGTGAAATATAATACATAAATCAAATTTTTACTAACAAATCGTTACAAAAAATTCGTAAATATAATAAGGAAAAGCTTTTAAATGCTGTAGAAAGACTTTAGTAGCTCTCATAATGAACATATAAATATAAATAAGAGTTCATTAAAAAATTAAAATATCTTAGAAATTCTCGTTAACAATAAATCAAAAAAATATTATACATTCAAATAATTTTCAGAAAACTTAAACAAATGAAATTTTGTATGAAATTTCTATTAGAATTTAAATAATTTTTATTTATAATATATTATTTGAATATAGCAATGAATTTTTAATTTATTCAATTTTTTAATAAATTCTGTTAATTTATTATTCATTATTTTCAATATCATGTACATGATATTTTAAATATATAAATAAAATTTTATACAATATTCAGTTATTATAAATATTATTATAAATAAAATTATTAAGCACAAATTAGTTTTTAACCTACACAGAGGAGATCGATATTTGGAACCTCATGTTTATTATTCATTTTTCAATAGCACAATTCTTAAATATTCAAAAATTGTGAGTAAGTCGTTTTTTATTTTAGTTTTGTACCTATATGAAATTTTATAAATTTTGTAATTTTAACAAATATTTCTTCATATATTATTCTTTTTCATTCGCTTATTTTTAGTCAATTTTGCAAAATTTTCATTATACTAAATATTTTTATAATTTTAATTATTCAAAATTCAAAAGTTCCACCTTCTGCGCCCCTCCAAATTTTATTTTTGGAACGTTAAAAACCTTAAAGATCTGAATGAGCCACAATTTTTGTGGATGTCTCCGTCCCAGTATCATAATTTCTATTCCTATTGATAAATAAAAAAAATATTTAAAAATTTAAGTTCCATTCACTTTGTTTGTTCCAGTATTCAAATAACTATAACCAAAATGTGAAACAAATGTACGAATTTCTATAAAAATATCTCCACAAAATTTCAGATAAGAGCCAAATGACGTATTCTACATTTCATGTATATGTTTCAAACTTTCCATTCTTATTGGTATCACTATTAGGTAATGATCATTTAATGTGATTAAAGGAACGAAGCGAGTAAGGGACATGAAAATATATTAGAAATATCTTGAAAACCATGTATACAATACCGACCAAATGAGGATATCTACAAGAGTGGTTGACCATGTGTTTATGTTGAGGTCTAGATAAATATTGAGATACTCAACGTTGCACTAGTGTTTCTTATCTATATATACACTAATACAGAAGTCGAAGTTATATTTCAAATATTTATTGAACAAAAATTGATCACATTTTTCTACACTGATTCAGCAAAACAAAATGATACATGTGGTGTGTAGATTCTTTGAACCTTTTTGTAATATCTGTTCGATTTTGAAGTTTTTGAAGGATTTACCTTTCAAAACTGTGAGTAGTAGATTAAAATTTTGGGCAAACAATTGTGATTTTAATGCGCTATCTATACTATTTTTTGTGCAGCTGTTTTTATTCAAAATATATATATATATATATATATATATATATATATATATATATATATATATATATATATATATATATATATATATATATATATATATATATATATATATATATATATATATATATATATATAAGTATATGTTCTGTATTTTTTCCTTTGCATGTTTCATTAATTTTATTTTTAATATATTATTTTTATTCATCTGCAACAGCTTGCGTTGAAGGAGTATTAGAAATTAAATTACTTATTAAAACATTAAATGAAAATATTAAAAATTAGATTATTTATTCCCTTTATATACAGTTTTAAAATGTACCGAAATAACCAAAATGCATAAAATACTAAAATAACATATCAAACTATTTGCTATTAACTAAAAGTCAATCACCAAAGTAAAGAGTAAAATAAAATGACATTAACATAAAATAACATTAGAAATGTTACACAAAAACAAAATATTAAAGAACAGAATGATCATTGTTAGAATTGTCAATGATGTCGTATTATCAAACATGACTCTACATAGATGTTCACCTGGTACTTGTTTGGGCCTGCTCGATAGTATTTTGATAGGTCAAATGTTGTAATGGGTCGGCCTCTGTCATCCAACATTAAGAAAGGAGACTAAATTTCCACAGAACCGTTCTCGGTGTATGACAAATATCCAAATGAAATTATATAAGTACCAGGAACACCTTTCGATCGAATAATTAGCATTTTTTATTGGTCTTTTTTTGGATACGCCAAATTAATTCTTTTACTAGTAAATTCAGGTACTTAAATACAATAAAATAAATTATAGCATTCTTTGAGTCCCTGATCAAATAATTTCAGAGTAACTTTTAACTTTAAACTTTTAACATTATAATTTAATTATAATTAAACTTTTAGCTACTAATAAACTTTTATATAATAATTTGAACTCATGTAATAGCTCAAAGCCTAATATTCTGTAATAATTTTTATCTAAGATTTTGAAATCATATCGGCAGTTATTTGTGCACGTGCAGTAAAAAAAAATGAAAATCTGAGTAAAAGTGAAAATTACACTAAAAATAAGGCCTTCTATAGTTAAATTAGATTTTATCTTAAGAAAAACCTTTTTTTAGCCATACGTAAAAGTGCAAAATAAACTTTTTAATCGTTTGGTGTTGTATCAAAATAGTGTTGTTTGGGGCCCCCTAAATTAAGAGCCCATGTCAAAAGATCTTCCTGACCCTACCTCTTCTGGGGCCTGGTTGTACTAATAAAAAACATCAGTACAACTATTGAAAAATATGCAATATAGCTTATTTTAACAAAAATATTTTTTGAGTTTTTATTATAAAAATCTTAGTTTCAGTAGAATAATTTTGCTTCGGTCTTCACTGGGTTTTCCTGGCTCCTGCAATGATATCGTTTTTGTTTTACTCATTATGCCAAACAGTTCGCATTCACCTGATTTAAACATAATTGTTTAATTTTCATCCGAAAATCTGTCAAGTCTCTTCCGATTTAGTCCATCCTGCGAATTGCACGAAACCTTCCAGATCTTTTGCATATCCACCCAGTTAGTAAAATGACCATGTTTAAAATATCTCTCTTGAATCGAACTTTATCACCTAAGTAACTATATCTAATTCATCCTAACCATAACATATTGATGACTGAGTCTTCCGATAATAAACGGGAAAACATTTATTCGATCTTCATCACATGAAAACCCGGCTTTGCATATATATTAGGTTCATTGCCAAATACTTAGGCATCAATATCATCAAACATTTTGACATTGAATTAATTAATCACCAAGAAAGAACAATTAAATTTCAACGAGAAAAAATATTTTTAGAAACACGAATTCGATTCAAAAAATCAATTTATCGAATAAAGACGACAAAACAAATCGAAAACCCAAAATAACTCTGACCAACTTTCTACTAAAATAGACCCAAAAAAAGATTATTCAGCCTGTACACACACCCAAAAGTAATGGGGCTCACACAGACGCGATAATGATCAGAATTAACCACACACACACCCGTTTGCAATGAATAAACACTTCTATATATTTAAAAAAATCAATAAGTTTATATTATATAAACACACAAACTTACCTGTGTGTTGATTTTTAGTGTTGTAAATGACAACTTGTAATGAATAAATGCATTTAATATAGAAAATGAGAAAGTGGTAGAAAAATAAACAGACACATATAAACGCAACACATAGTAAAAAATACATGCAAAATTTCGATATGTAGAATCCTTGTAATGAATTAACGCACTGTTATAAATAATTTACAGAAATATGTAGGCAAAATGCCCAAAATATTTTTGACGAAAACTCAGAAAACTCAAATCTGACATAATTTCGTAAGATTTATCCTCAATTTTTAATAAATTTAATAATTTTTTAATATTTCACATTGTCCTGAAATTTCTTTATCAACTTTGTCGTCCGATCTTGATGTTGGGGAGTAAACTAGAAAATCATAAATTTTATTAAACCAAATTTAAAAATTAATGTTTCTCGAAAGGAAATTCGATTTAGTCAATGAGGCTCTGGAAAGTGAGCTGACAAAAAATGATTATAAAAATTTGGAAAACTATTTTGAACACTTTACCATTTTCCCTAAATGTTGTAAAAAAATAGATTTCTTTAGAGATTAATAAATTATATTTGTCAATTAAAGAACTCGCATTGTTTCGTAATTAAATCCAAATTTTTATTAATAAATATCTAAAAATCCTGTAAAAATTAAATAATTTATAATAGAAAATGTTGAGAAAAATTAATTTTTAAGAGCTTGAATAATGATCTCATAACTATATGGATCCAAATTCAAGCCTTAAAGTTTACTATAAATTAAAACATTATTTGAAAATTTATAACATGGCTAAAATAAATAAACTTACAAATTAACAATTAATCACAAATGGTGAGTCATCTATAATTGGTTGTACACACCAACCTGCATTATAGATGCGTTTATTCATTGCAAACGGATGTAATAATCTTTCCAATAAAATGTTAAATTTATTTTTTAAAAAAACTAGTAGAATTTATTGCTGAAATAATAAAATGTTAATTTGTTATCAATCAGCAACTTTTTACAACCAAATTATAACCTGAGTAATCATTATTAAAGAATTAAACCATTTTCAAATGCAATCTGCTATAATCAAAAAGTTGTTTACACTGTCTGATGTATACACACATACTAATTAATTCTATGCTGGCAGAATCGTCTCACTATTGAATTTCAAAACTGTCATGTCTCTGTTGGCATGTACGACACAATACTGTAACCATTCACAAATTATTTACAAATTTTGTATCTCATTGTTATATTTTGTGTTGTAAATTGTGGTATTGCTGAAGTGTTGAGAGTTTAACCATTTAATTTCAACGAACGCGATTGGAGTTAGAATGTGAATCACCTTCTTTTCATATATATTTAATGGTATGTAACCTCATGTGTAACCTTCCATTTGCAAAATTGAATTGGGTTCAAAACTAATTATTATTTTATCTTCTTTTACTAACTATTCTTTTAATACGGCCGTGGTTCAATATTGAATTTTGTGAAATTTTAACTCTGGGTTTTTAATCCTATTATAAGGTTCCCTCTACATTACTCACTGACCAAATTAAATTATCAGACCCCAATCGGCCCGAAACATTAAAAAAATATTTTTATTAAAATTATTGTATTAATTCTCATTTGTCACTTGCCAATCACTCGTATCTGTTTCCTCCGAAAAATATTGATTTTTAATTTTTCCAATTTTTAAATTAGATATTTGTACTTTTATAAAAATTATAAAAATGTAAAAATTCTAGCATATTATACCTGTAAATATTATCTTCAATTCTTTACAGATTAGAAAAGATTTTCTAGTCCGTCTCTTGGAAAATTTATTTACGCTTTAAAAGGTGTGGTACTTTGCTATGCCAGACAATTAATTAATTCCCCATATTTAATAAATATTATAATAATAGATTTTTTTCCTTGCTCAGTTTTCTTCCTTTCAAATCAAAATATCTTCAGTTTCAAAGATGAATAGAATGATATTTTTAGAGTATAAGAGAAAAAAGAATAAAAAGAAAAGGGGAAATCAATTGAAAACTGCTCAACCATAATATGTAAACCTCTAGAGATTTGATGAGACTGCAATTATCCATTTCGAGCCTAATGAAAATTTCAAATATTCCTTAATGGAATTTAGCAGTGGCATTGGATGGGATTTCGTTTCTTGTTTGAATGGGAATCTTTATTTCATCTTGCATATTAATCCCACTTAACTTTACCATTTTATAAATGATAAACACTATCTTAAGAGGGTTGCATTTTTATTTTTTTTAAATATTTTAACAGAGAAAATAAAAGAAATTCTATTAATTAATAAAAAATAAGATTGTTTCCTTTAAAAGGGGATAATTAATTATAGAATTCATTCATATGAAAAGCATTGAATAAAGATAATTACCTCCCCATAAATTTATTATTGCGGTCGCTTCACTGATTGGATAACAATATATTAAATTATAACAAATATTTTACTCCTCCGAATATTACATAACGACATTTATATAACTATATTTACAATAAAATACAAGATTATTCACAAAATTTATCACTACATCTGTCCCTCGCTTAACGAAATTAATTAGTTCACGAAAAGTCGTTCGTAAATCGAAATTTCGATTTTCGGAAATTATATTTATTCCGTAAACCGAGACTTTGGTTTAATTTTGAAATGACGTTATAGCGAAATTTCGTTAAAAGAATTTTTGTTAAGCAAGGGATTGGTGTATTTGAGTTCTAACACAGCCAGGGCCGGCGCCAGCTTATTTATAGCCCTAGGCAAAACTTATTAAAACACCCCCTTTCACACAAATTAATAAAAAAATAAATATATATGAGAAAACAATAAATTTAAAGTGACATATTAATTTATTATCGATTGCATAAACGTTACAAAATTAAAATTTAATTTTCCTTGCCTTCTTCCTCGCAAAAGTTTCTACTAATTCCTTCAATTCAGTGACGAAGAGTAATCACATCCTATTGAAATTGTAGCTCAGTCCAAAATTCTGGTTTGCGACATAGTTGAACGCAAGTAACTTTTAATTAATTTCAATTTTGAAAAACTGCGTTCTGCACTAGCCACGGACACTGCAAGTGTTAATAATATTCTCAAGGAAACAACAACATTTGGTACAAAATCTTCCAATTTTTGTTGTACTATATAGAGGAGCACATCTGATGGTGACATAGGCTTTGGAAGCCTTTGAGCTACTACTTGAAGCTCATTACAAAGATCATAAGCATCAATATCTTTATTATCTTTATGCGTCAAAGACGTTGATAAATGTTTGCAGTCAGTAATTATATCCGCAGATGTCTTTTTGTTGATATTGGATATATCATAAAGGAAGCCAAATAAAATATCATGTTGTTCTAAATATTGGAACCTCTCTTCAACAGACTGTATAGCCATGTCCAAGATAGTGTAGTAGAATTCTACTTTGAATTTATGTTTAGGATCTTGTGGTGCCTCGTCTTGAGCTTCATATTCAAACTGCCGTTTAAATCTCCTTTTTCTACATTCATCGGGCTCAAATTTCGCTTCTGTTTCTAATTTCTTTTGCAATCTCGGCAGCATCAATTAAAACTTGTTCAAAACCATTACCACTCCTACATTTTATGAGGTAATTCTTAGTCACTTGAAGTTGTTGTGTAGCTGAATTTATAGCAGAATCCTCTTTTTGTAGTATTTGCTTGTAACATTCACTTCATTAAGAATGTTGTACCCTGTGACAAGGGATACCATAAACTTGAATTTACAAATTGCATCAGCAAGAGCCTTTGCGTCCGTTCGGGAAGTATTAACAGATGAATTATTTAGTCTTGGGTCATCAAAAATCTCCATTAAAGCGTCATATATGGCACAAAGCTGATACCTTATAGGCTTCAAAGCATCAATCCTACTTTCCCATCTTGTTTCGCTCAATGGTTTCACTGTTAAATTCACGATATGGCTAGTAAACACATGCCAACGTTGAGTCGATGCAGAGAAGTAATTATAAATCTGTTGAACTTAACTGAAGAAATAAGTCGCTTCTAGGCAACATTTAGAGGCATCAATGATAACTAAGTTTAAAGAATGTGCATTGCAAGGAATAAAAAAGGCTCGCGGGTTTATGTGTAGAATTCTGTATTGTACACCTTTTTCTTTTCCTTTCATATTACTTCCATTATCATACCCTTGCCCACGGAGATTTTCAATTTGCAATTCCATTTGCTCAAGCTTTTTTATCAAAGTTTCTGTTATGAATGCCCTAGTAGTTTCTTCTAATGGAACAAATCCTAGGAAATGTTCTCTTATTATTACTTCAGGCTCGAATATCTCACTATCTAACGGTTTGATAATATCAACAAAACGTATAATCATAGTCATCTGTTCAATATGACTAACGTCTGGTGTGCAATACAAAATAATTGAGTAATATTTTGCCGATTTCACAAGTGACAAAATTTGCCGCCAATATTGTTCTTTTTCTTTGATATTCTGCTGGTTAATATTATCAATTGTTTTTTCTTTGGATATATGTACATCAAGTATTCCTTTCGGAAAGTATTCCTTTCATGTGAAGATAGAATTGCTCCAATATTTTTCCAGTCTTTTGATCCTGATTTTTCTAGGATTGACGAGCTGTTTCTGTGAAATCACTTGCAGCAAAAACAAAAAACCGCATATTTTATTGTTGAATATATCAACCATGAACGGTATACTTCTTCACCATTGAGCTAGTTTTCTCTTATAGTAAATTGGAGAAAATTTTCGATTTTTGGAATCTTTGGGAAAATTATATGTAATAATTTGATGTGGTGGATATTTTAAAATCTGACGGAAATTATCATTACAATAGTCAGGTCAGTTTCCTGAGTCATTGTAATCCACATAATT
This sequence comes from Schmidtea polychroa, assembly GCA_959609185.1. Taxonomy (NCBI): domain Eukaryota; kingdom Metazoa; phylum Platyhelminthes; order Tricladida; family Dugesiidae; genus Schmidtea; species Schmidtea polychroa. The sequence continues at coordinate 9,202 of CAUHTR010003384.1, forward strand.
AATCGTGGCACTGGTACTGGATTTAATTTCATGTGAGCATTCGCTTTCCATCATAATATCAAACTCTGAAACACCTTCTACTCTTTGACTTTCTTTTTTTTGAAATACCTTCATCGTGATCTGACATATTTTTGTTGTACATCTGATTGTCCTACACATCTATCCAAGGCGCGGGTGGCGGAAACATCAATACTTGATTTGAAAAACTTTAACAGTCGACCACTTTCCTACTCATGCTCTTGAGCTCTGAGAGTTTTGCGCTTACAATTTTGAAATTCCGATGGCTTTTTTGATGACATTTTAAAAGTACTGATGTACCACTATAAATAATATTTAATTATTTTAATACAACAAAGTAATATTTGCTAATAAACTTACCAACAAAGAATTTTTTAATGTTTAGTCGTATGAAGGATAACAAAATAATATTTACTGCAAGTAACTTCACTGACTCAATTATTTTTCTAATAATGCACAAAATTACACTTATCAGTAAAACTGTAATTATCAGTAAACTATAACTGTTGTGCGTTTACTGCGACTGTTTGTATTTCGTTGTGTGCGATGAAAATGGTGATACAAAAACAATAGCATCGAAAAGTACGTTCTCCGAGAACGGTTCTCGGCAGAATTAAAAATCAAAATTGCACGTGTTTTAGAACGCCGCGTCATGCGCTGGAGCGATCTCTAAATCAACATTAAAATTAGATAATCATCTGCAATGTTCGAAATTCAAAGATTTATATTAATTACAATAATTATCTTATTATATTACTCTGTTTATATATAGTTTATATAATATAATCAAAGTTATTAATTATTAGTTATTTTTTAATAATGGCGATTACACATTTTGTCACCACTCTCTGGATAGCGCCCTAGACGACCGCCTAGTTCGCCTTAATGGTAGCGCCGGCTCTGAACACAGCTCAAAATGTAAATTAAATTTTTAAATTGATTTTATAAATATTCAGAAATATTTGCAATAATATAAATTATTATGTAATTAATGTTAAATCTGTTAGGGTTTGTATAAAGTAGCTCAAATGAAATTTGGACGTGCAAAGAAATGTGCAAATCGATAAAATGCAAAACTTATATAAAATTCAAAATTATTAAATTAATTAAAATTTTAATAAATTAAAAATTGACGTACTGCGGGAGAAATGGGTATTTACGGATGGCAAATGATGAGACAAATACAGATATAATAATATAAAATCATTGGAGTATCCAGAAAAATATATTATAGAAATACAGACTTATTAAAACAAATAAATAATTTAGTAGGCATGCGGAAAGGAGTAATTGAAAAATATAAAGTAATTGGTTCCTTTCAAATAAAATTACACAAAGAACCAGTTCCCATAAAGGCGAAATGTCGCTTACCATTGGAATTCTTATCCTGAGGTGCAAATTAGAAAGGTATGATTAACAATATTTAATTAATCGAAACAGAGAGCACGAGCAGTCAAAATCACTACCGGCTTTAATAAATACCGTATTAATCCGAAAATAACGCGACCCAAAATTTAGAAAAAAAATACTCATAAAAAAATTTAAATTAAGGGAAATGCAATCAGATAAGCGTTTGATTAGGTAATTAAAAGCAATACATAGGTTATATTCATGACAATACATTTAATTAATTTAAACCAAAATTTAATAAAAATAAAATGTTAAAAATTGTCGCGTTATATTCGGGCTAATACGGTAATAACCCAACAAACACAATTCTTGGCAAATTGAACTGGAAAAAAGCAATTGTCTATCTTGATGATATCCTTACCTTCTCCAAAACACTAGATGAACATTATATAAAACAATTAAAATATTAAATTAGCAAACCTAAAAATAAATCTAGATTAAAAATAAAGACAAAAACACCTTTAATTATCCATCCAAAATTTTAATTTTAAAATTTTTTTATTTTTAACAGAATAAACTTTGAAAATCGAAACTTGACTGCAATTAAAACCTGAAATTTTATTATTATCAATAAATAAATAACATTGCGATTATTAATTTCTGAAATCATAACCATTTATTTAAAATAAACATTTATTTTTACATTCAAAAATTACACAAGCCTATTTAAACGATGGAAGCAGGAGGAAACGATGAAGCTCAATTTGAAAACAATTTGAAAGAAAGATTAAGAAAAGCCTTTGAAGCAGAATCAAATCCAGCGGAGGAATCACAAAACGCTTTGAGCAATTGAAAAGCCAATTCCACCGTCGACGGCCACATCATAACTATTGAGAAAAATGTTGAGCGTGTAAAGAGACACAAAATTACAAGTAGTAAATTAACAGTATTTTTATTAAAATATTGTTTGAATTTTGAAAAAGATAGAAGAGAAATTCAGCGTTAGGAAATTATAGAGGACTTAATTAAAGCGAAACTCTACAAAGAAAAGAAAGCTGACAATGAAGAATAACAGAGAGGTCCAGCACCAAGTAAATACATAAAAGTAGAAAAATGTAGCTACAATGAATAAAAGAAGCTATGCGGAAGTTGTTCATAATAATTACAACCAAATGAAGTCTAAATATTTGCATAGGGATAATAATTTGCAAAAGAGAAAAAATGAAATTTTCAGTAGACCCAATCGATTTCAATACAATGGAAATTGACATTTACAATTTCAATGTTTTGAAATGCATGCTAGACGAAACCCAGTAAATATATTTCAACGACCCAACAATAATCGATGCTGTGAGAAATTATAGAGTTTTAGAAATCATCACAATGGTCGAGATAACAAACAGCGTGTCGCAGGTATAGATGATGAGAACTTACTAATGGAGGATCGATTTAATGACGAATCGGAAAACTATTAAGCTCCAATCAAATGGGACTTGATTAATATTAATTTTTGAAGTCATAACAATTTATTTCAAATCAAAATTTATTTTAATATTCAAACAATGATAAGAAACTATAATTTCAATATCCTCAAACAGAGATGTGATTAAAACTTCAAACATTAATAAAAGTGCGGTAAAATGCTTTTTAAACTTTTTTATTGTTCGATTTAATTTTCAAAACTCTTTTATGTAATTTTTCACACTGTTTTCTAAAAATCAAATATTTTTGAAAGTTTCCAACATATTTAATTTCGATATTTTTCCACATTTACAATTGTTAGAGTGCAAATTTAATAATTGAATAAATAATAAAATCCATTTTATTATAAAATATTTTGTTTAAAATAATAATTGAAATAGGGGAAATATTTCTAGCAATGATTGAGGTAAGGCAAACGAAATCCAGCATCTCTAGACATTCGTTCATCAAACGTTCCATGACGAATTCATCAACTGACAAAACTGAGAGTCAACGTCACCTCTTTCCGTTGCAAATCTGTACCAGTCAAATCAAACAATTGAACGAACAGGTTCAGTTGATTTTGACGAAATTTACAAAATTAATTTTCTCATTCTCTTTATTTTGATACAGATTTCCATTGCGGAAGACGAGTTAAACTCTGTTAATAAAGATATCGAGAATTTGCATTTCAACATTCCCATTAAAATCAAGAACCTAGACCAGTCAAATGCACTGGAAATTCACAAACAGAAAATATTTTTGAATACTTTGAATGAAGATTTTGAAAAATCGCTGCTGGAATTGCATGGGCTGAAATTGAAAGAGCAGAAATTGATAAATGATATCAAGAATTTAGAGGTAAGTTGAAACCTGGATTCTCACCCGATCAGGCAATTTTATTATAGGATTTCTACATCAAACATACTTTAGGTTCACAATATACATTATAAACATAAATATTGTGACAAAAGTGATGTTTTGTGAATAAAGTACCAAAAAAAGATAGGAGAAAATGGGAAAGAAGTGCACTCGTAGTTTGTTGCAAACAGTTTCCAATGAATCAAACTATTTAATGTTATGACTCTATTTTGTGCCTTTGTTTATTCATACTCACTTCCGCCTCACTTCTCTCTTCTATCCTATTTCCTTTATGTGACTGCCAAAATTCCCACTCATATAAGTAATTTGCTTTTGACATCTTTTTGTCGATTCCAATTCTTTTTTCTATTCAATACAAATATTTTTATCTGATTAATATCAAACTTTGTAATAGTTTCATCACGTATATTATTATTATTATTATTATTATTATTATTATTATTATTATTATTATTATTATAAGTAATTTAATAATTAAATTACCTAATTAACAATTATCGTAAATGGTTTGATGCATGTGTGTATTATTATGTGTCTGAAACCTGTCTCATATTTCATGTTCATTATTACATAACTAGTACTCAATCCCAAAGAGAAAAATTCTTGAACTGCTGTGTGATAAAATAGATTTTAGAATTTACCAGACTTTGAATTATTTAACAATTATTATTAGAATCATAATTATAATTCTTAAACATGGATGAATGTGTTCACGAATTTAGTCCTCCTAAATCAATCACCTCCGGTAGAGCACCTGGAGGTTATTACATCAGATTAAATGAATACACCCGATACTAATTGCATGACTATCATAAAGTATTTTTTTTCAGGTTAAATTTTTTCAATTAAGTCGCACACAAAGCAATTAAAAACTTTTATGATAGTGTTTAATACTTGCTACAATGACTTATTTATTTAAATACAGATTTTCAAACTACCATGTTTGCTCCGTATCGACGAAAGAACAGAGAAGGTTAGAGAAAGATAAAGGTTTATATAGATACATAATTATGCTGGATCATCAAAAACTAATTATAACCATTTCCATCAACTTTTAACCTTAACAATTTCTTTTGTGAATCAAGTTTAACAATTTGTTAATGTCAAAAGTATACGATTCGTCCCTCCATCAGTCACGGGATGGGGGCTCTACAAGAATGAAAAATAAATAAATAACTTTGTAATTATCGCATGTTTGACCATTGTATGAGAATCATTGCTAATCTCCCAACCTCATTATTTCCTGTTATAATTGAACAATAATTTATCAACATATTCTGTAAAACAATTAAATATTCAACAAATACACGCAAATAATACAAATAATAATAATGATAATAATAATAATAATAATATCAATAATAATAATAATAATAATAATAATAATAATAATAATAATAATAATAATAATAATAATAATAATAATAATAATAATAATAATAATAATAATAATAATAATAATAATAATAATAATAATAATTGTTTCGACCAGTCAGAGGGGGATTGCCTCTGACTGGCATTTATTCGGTTTTTTTAATAATAATAATAATAATAATAATAATAATAATAATAATAATAATAATAATAATAATAATAATAATAATTTTGATAAATATATTTGACAGAATGGAGATGCCTACAACAACAAATTAATTGATAAAAACAATTATAACCTTTTTAAAAAAGGAATATTCGCTGGATATTTGGAATCTCAAGAAACAGTGAGTCTATGAATAAAATAAATAAAATAATAATAATAATAATAATAATAATAATAATAATAATAATAATAATAATAATAATAATAATAATAATAATAATAATAATAATAATAATAATAATAATAATAATATTATAATAATAATTAGTGGATTAGCATGAGTTTCATGGTTGTGCGTTCTGTCAAATTACAAAATGTTATTGCTAGCATAGTGTAGTAAGAAAAGGTCCGTAAAGAGTGAGTTACATTCTTCCAAGAATTTTTTAAAAAAATGCAATAGAAAAAATTCTTGGAAGAAGGTAACTCACTCTTTTCTGATTACTGCTTACTTTATTTTATTAAAAACACTTAAAATGGTAAAATAAAAATGATTAAATTAAATATTCTTTGTTAACAAAATAAAAATTAAATTTTTACGTTCACTTAAATAAAAGCCCAAAATCATAAATACAAACAATATAAATGATTTTTCATGTTTTTTCGAAATTAGTTAATAATTAGAATGGCTTTTTCGGGATCGGGATCCTAAATCCCGAGATTTCAGGATTGAATATATTCCCGGTATCCTGGGATTGTGACAGTATAAAATAAGTTCAATTCTATAAATTTTAACTAAATACAGTACACAATATGCACTTGTGCGCTAGGAAAAAGAAAGATTAATTATATTAAAACCTCTGAATATAAAATATTATAACAACAATAATAATAATAATAATAATAATAATAATAATAATAATAATAATAATAATAATAATAATAATAATTTTGATAAATATATTTGACAGAATGGAGATGCCTACAACAACAAATTAATTGATAAAAACAATTATAACCTTTTTAAAAAAGGAATATTCGCTGGATATTTGGAATCTCAAGAAACAGTGAGTCTATGAATAAAATAAATAAAATAATAATAATAATAATTATAATAATAATAATAACAATAATAATAATAATAATAATAATAATAATAATAATAATAATAATAATAATAATAATAATAATAATAATAATAATAATAATAATAATAATAATAATTATGAAGATTATTAGTTCTTATTAGGCTCAAAAATTATAAATATATAGGAAACAAAATTAAATAAATTATTGGTTTAATTCAACTTTAATTATTTTACATATTTTGTTTAAATATCTTCTTCAACGAGCTTTGAAGAAAATTAACGAATAAAGATTCAGAAACGGTGCCATATGCTGGAAATTGAGAAAATATGGACAGATATTAGAGAAGCAGAATTAGAGCTTTTGAAGTGGCAGAATATCGATTGTCAGCATACAAAATCGGATCAAAGGGAGATTCGATCAAACAAAACAGATTCAAGCGAAGTTTTGATCAGGTACTTCTGTTAATTGGGAAACAACGGCCGATGGGAAAGTGATTAAAATTTATCGATAGGAAACATTTTTAATGAGTCTGTAGGGATAAATTTATATATTATATGAATGATTATGTAGAAATATTAGACGCTCTTCATCTCTTGCTTTGTCTCTACTATATTTTGTCTATATTTGTCTTGTAGATATTGTGATTCCTAGCGTCCTTCACAATTTATTTTCATTTGTTCTCCTTCATTTGTTGAACTCGGAATTGAGTAATTCTTTTAATATAACTTCAAACTAATTTCTAATCTAGTAAGAATATTTTTTAGTTAAAATTTAATAGATTTGAATGCCTAATTTATTAACTTTCAACCACAGAAAGCATGGATATCGAGTTATTTTATAAAATTCGGGGCAACTACTTTATTATCTTACCTTTCCTGTGGAATATGGAAATTTATTATTACAATTTATTAATAATATTGCACAGTTTATCGGTGATTTAAGATTTCAACAATTACTGATCTGACTCCTAATGAAAATAGTAACGAACACTTGACAATTTCAAATTTATTGATTCAATACAATTACAATTGATTCACAGCATTTATATAAGTAACTAATTGAACCAATCACAGTTGATTAGTGCTTACTTCAATACTAAATGAGGAATAGCACTGTATTTAACCTTCATCCGTCCCTTAAATCGACTGTACACTAAAGTCCCTGGGGTCTTTTTCGATCCAGGTAGAAATTGTTGACTCAAAAGAAACAAAATGCAAATAATTAAATTAATTTTATTAGTAACGGTAATGTTGACTGTTTAGGAATAATAAAGAGCGATTTATCTGTTAATTATTTATTAATTACATTTATTACATACGTTATAGGAATGTGCCTTACAAATAAATCTTTTACAATATTTACATTCTAATGCATGTTTATTGTCCGATTTTGGACAAATGTGACATCTACCTCTTTATTGACCACGTATCCTTGCTGTTGGTACTTCTAAAGGAGATGTAGTTGTGCATTTTTGTTCTAACATAAATTGGCCGCTCGTGGCAAATGGGTCCGTCTTTTCATTTGTTCTTTTATCAATAATTCGCCCACAGTTTCAATGAAAATTCGCCTTCGATAATTTTTTTTTATATTCCAATCTGGACAAACAACTGTAAATAAAATATATGCATTTGATATAGATATATCTAATATAGTTGCAAAAACAGTAATTGGCCATCTATTTGTTTTTCTTCGAGTACTGTAATTGGCGATCATTTTGTCTAAGGTATCAACTCCTCCTTTCGTTGCATTATAATCTAATATAATATTAGGTTTATTTTCAGAACCACCTGACAATTCTTTTGTTTTGTGAAGAGTACTCTGAAGGACAACACATTTATTTTTTTAGGAATGTATGACACTAAGGTATCCTTTGTAAATGCAAATTTTGAAGTAAAAATTGCCTTGCCTTTTACTTCGAGCAATACGGGTGGAATTGACGTTTTATTTTTTTGAATAGTGCCAATCATAGTATTTTTATTTGGAAAGTAATATTTGACCTAGTTCATAAGAAGTGAAAAAGTTGTCAACTGTTACATTCCTTCCTTCAAGTTGTTGGCACAAATCTAAAACCACTCGCCTTCCTTGATTCCTTTCAGGTGCTTCACCAGCTACTTTTCCAGTGTATATATCTATATTCCATACATAACTATTTTTGCTATCGCACAGCACCCAAAATTTAATCCCATATTTAGCCGGCTTCTTTGGCTTGTATTGTCGAAATTGATATTTTCCGCGAGATGGAACCAATTACTCATCGATTGCTATATTTTCGCTTGGATTATAAAGATGTGGTAATATTTCGACCCAATTATTCCACAGTTCTCGAATTGGAGCTAATTTGTCAGTATTTCTTCTAGCATCTCGTGTACTACGATCATCAAATCGAATAATTTTTGATATAACTTTGAATTGTTTTAGTGACGTAGTAGCTCTGAATATATGTCGACCCTTTGTTTCATGCCATAAATTTTCCAAAGCCTCATTATTCGATTTATATACACCAGCTAACAATAAAAGTCCAATATATGCATCCAATTTGATAATATCAATATTTTTCCAATCCTCTTTATATATGCGATTTCCTTCGAAATTGGTATTTTGAATACTAATAGTTTTTATAGAATTTTTGAAATGCAGAGAGTTCTGTTGATATGCGAGAAACAGCATATCTTGTGATTCCAGGGGTAGTTCTAATCACGTTTGATGATAATTGACGGCCATGTTGAATAGAAAAAGATATGGTATAGATCCAGAAAGTACATCATCTATGTCACTATCAGAAGTTTCAATCAATTCTTCAATATGATCTGATGTCTCTGAGCAGGTATCATTTCCCAATGAAAATTCAAGTAAATTATCTTCTTCCTATTCAATTCGTCTTGACATGATGATAATTCTACACAAAATAGTAAGTAAGGGTAATAAAATAATGAAAACGTTTTTTCTTTCAAATAAACACTTACCAAGGTTATAACGTATGTAGATCTTTTGAAATTTTGCCAGCAAAAAATTCAATACAAACGAGAATTGATGAAACGGTAGCACAAATATTATTTATGCACACTCGTCCACGTCTTTGAGTCAACTGTTGGAAACTATACAGTCAAATTTTGTCGAAAAAATTAGTTCTTAGAAAAGAGTAGTTCCTAGAAGGTGATAAAAATAAACATCCGTTTGCGCCGCGAATTCTAAAAATTTGTTCAAAAATGCACTTGGGTCATTTTCGACCCGAGGGACTGGAGTGTTATTTTTTTTACAAGAAATAATCCAGGTATCATATTTTTTTTCTTTTCCAAAATTAGTTTATCATATCAACAAAATCAAAGTCACTGAAGTTACAGATATGTAGTATATGTAGTAGAAAAGACCCGAGGGACGGATGAAGGTTAAAATCAAATTTATGTCCAGTTGATTATTGATTCGGATTTAATGACTACCCCTCTCGATTTGAAATTACGATCTTTTTTGTACATCAAATAGGTACATTTATCCTCTATAAAGTTTTCTAATTTCTTTTTTCTTGTTTCTTTGCCTTTTTTGAAACTTTAGTATGTTGTGCAATCAGTAATTCTTGATGATTTTTGAAAACCTTTTATAGAGAGAATATCTTGTACAATATCGTTCTCATTAGAATGGCAATTAAATTCACAGCAATAAAAGACAGCCACAGTTTCATAACAGTGCCAAATCCCCGGAGGAAAATATAAAATTAGGTGTCTATGAGGAACTAATTGAATTAGAATGTTTTTACAGTAAGAGCTAATACCAAAATCTTACCTTATCAGTTTGTTTTGTTATTGCTTGTTAAAAAGTAAAACATCCACTCATCTTGGCGAAAATTCTTGGCAATTTTTTGTTTTGGCTTAACTTAGCCCAACTTAGTCTGAAATGACACCAACATTACTTCTTTCCGATTTGTGGTTCCTGAGATAAATGGACAAATCATTACAAATTCTCACATAGATTCTTGAAATTCCACAAAATTTTCTAAATTATATATGAGTGGAAGAAACAAACATAAGCAAACTATCGTGAGTGGAAAGGGTTAAATGTTATAATCTTTAAATATTTGAATGTAAACAATTAAATATGCAAAGCAAAATTTTACACTCCAAACAAGCACTAGCAACTTTCTTTCTTCTTCCATTGCCTTTGCAATTACGACATTTTAACCTTTTAGGAATTTCATCGGGGTAATTTTTAATGGCCATAAACGTCTAATTCGAAAAGGATTAGTATTCGAAATCTGAGAATTGACAACAATCGAGGGTTCTTCTAAATTATCTTTTAAGCTTCGTTCGGACTAAAAATAAATGATCCTTATTAATCCATCATTACCCTTCACTGATCCTTCATTTTTGAAAATAAGACTTTCACACTTTCCAAACTTCTTCAAAGCTTTTTTAGACCAATCGACATACGTCTATTATCCCTAAGGGTTCCACAACAGTGTATTCCTGATTCTTTCATGCTATTAAATACTTTTTGCCTTGAACAAAAATTATCCATGTAAAGATGGTGAAATTTATTCTTATATTCTGGCTTCTTAGAATTTGTTGGGTTATTGAGTTCGTGGTAATATTTAAAAATTAAAAATCAAATCTCTGACTGCAAAGCGTGCTTTATCTGATCTACAAAATAACAATTCTCAGATAATATAAACCTTTATTGATTATCACAATTGATTACACAAATTATAACAACGCGATTGATTCATTACTCAAATATGTAATTACACAGAGCTTATTACGACACTACGTGAGGAATATATCTACTCGTATAATTCCCAATTACTGAACAATCACCAGCTGCTGATCTGACTCAATAATTTGGTGACTTGAATTGAATTCTCCTCTGATTTGACTTGACTTTATTCAGTATACTTTAAACCTTTCCAATTGAACTCAATTTTATCGCACCGTTTAGTTTCAATATTTTCTCAAAGTTCCAATTTTTAATTTCTCACTTTTAATTCCTTTAATTTTCTCTAATTCTGAATTATTTTCTCAACTATCTTTAAATTTTTTCCTCGACCATTAACTTCTGATTTCATTAAGAATACTTTTGCTTTTATAGTCCGCATTTATCCGACACTTGTGATAATTCAATTTTCATTCCTCTCTCTCCATAATTTGTACAGCTCCGTGTTATCACTGATAGCTTGACACTCGGGATAATTTGCCATTTTTTCCATTTCTGCTTCTGGCAGTTCTATTTCCCACATTATCTGGAGATGCCGATTTTGTTTTCATGTTGTGTCTTTGTTTTCCAATTTTGAAATTCTTTTTGCTCTCTTGAACTTATTAATTATAATTGACCTTTCTCCGCTTTATTGTTGCATTTCATTTGTTTTGTTATTCCTTCCTCATTTCTCAATTTTTTGCTTTTTTGTTTGCTTCTCCAAGTTTCAGAATGCTATCTCAATCACCCTATCGGCTTTCCTCCAAATTATTCTAATTATTTATAATATTATTTATTATTTAGGTATCATCAGCAAATTATACTGAATGATCGTCCAGGCGTATCAGTTTTTCACTCATACGTGACATATAACTTTATTCCATATTTATTAGGTTTTAAAGACTTATATACTTTACTTCCATTTAATTTCGATGTCCTACTATTTTGTGATTCTAAATCATCATAAACGTCATTATCAAATATATGGAAATAAAGTTTGACAACGTTGAATCTTTCGTAAGTCATTAATTTTTAGCAGAAATTGTTGTAAAAATGATTACCTTTTATCTTCGAATACATCTTTACCAAGCGTCTGTTTTGCATATCTGCTATATTCTTGGACAGTCAAAGATACTATAAAATCGGTTATAAATAATCTAAAAATCCCAATTCTTTGTAAGTATTGTCACTTTTATTGTTGATTAATGTTGAAAAGCTGAGACAGATGGCGTTAAGGTCAAATTGTGGAGTAATCAGTATATACAGGTTCAATTGTTCTAGGTCTTCTGATTCACCTTCTTCCCACAACACTAAATTCATTTTTAAGAAAATTATTTTTTAATAATATGAATGCACCATCACCCATTGGAAATTATTTGAAGCAAATCAATTTTTTAATTGCTATCCTGTATCCATTTTCCTACAGAAAAGGGCGACTTTAACCTCCACAGCTCTAGCAATAATATAACTATATTTATTAACCATGTTTATTAATTCAGCTTCATAATGGACGCCCTCCATCACTATATTAATGACGAAGGGACCGAAACCATCAAAGAAGCCGAACTGGAACACCTTATTAGTTTCTATGACTTCACTGAAGAAGAATTGGAACAAATAAAACGCAAAAATACTAAATAAATTTGTTTGGGTTATTATAATAATTATTTATTAAATTTTGTTTTTGTTTTTGATTATAATTTCATTTTCTCAATAGTGTTAATTGCAATAGAATTGCACTTCGATTTCTTCATTCCTTTTGAAATTTTTATAATAACATAATTCCAAGTATCAGTATTGACAGTTTCAACTGTTCTAGTACTTTTGAAACTGTAACAATGACAAATTTTCTGAAATTTTAATTTCGATGCTGTGCATAAATTTCAAATATTTCACCCTTTTAGACATTTTCCCGGCAATAACTTAAAATACACAGATTGTTATATACGTATTACATGCGAATCATAAATAAGCCATTTGTCCATCAGAGGAGGCCATGCGCGAAAGCTAAATTGGATTTTATAAAATTATTTGTATTCCTTGCATACATTTACATACATTACAAAATTTATAACTAAAAATTCAAAAATGTGGCAGTGTAGGGTTAAATTCATATTGTACAAACATTTATGTTTAAACCATTTAGAAATTATTTTAATATTGGAAACTATTGTCCTTGCTAATCCTTGTCAAATTAAATAAGTCAAATTGAGAAGGATTATTTTCATAATCGAAAATCTTTTCATTTCATTCACTTGGTTGATATTTACAATATTATTATGCATATTATTATAACGAATATTATTATGAATATTATTATGAATATTATTATGAATATTATTATGAATATTTTTATAAATATTATGAATATTATTATGAAAATTACTACTGGAATTTGCACTGGGCATCACAAAGCTTGTAATGTTTATATTATTCAAGTGTATGACATCCGACAAAAAAGAGAAATCTTAGCGTCTCCAGCATAGTAATGCATAGTACTACTAGTCTATTATTGTGCTTTGCATTGGGTATCACAAAGCTTGTGCTGTTTATATTATTATCAATATTATTATGAATATTTAAAACAATAAAGTGATAATTTAAGTCTTTTGCTACAAATAATGTATTTAATGAAAAAATTTTCGACTATAAGATAGTCCTTGTCAATCTCCTGAAATTTAGAAATCTCCTTCCAGAACATACATTTCTATCTTTCTTTTATTTCTTTTTTCTTCTCATTGGTTATAAAAATATATACTTTCTTTTTCTGAATTTTTAAATTTTTAAAGTTTCAATAATTAGCCCCTAGTAGCCTACTCCAATAAAATATTTCAAAGTATTTTAAAATATTTATAAAATAAAGCCTCCATTAACTATTTATATACGCGATTTAAATATTTTAATAAATGTATCAAATTTGATTTTTAAATCCTATCTTGTGAAAGCATATTTCTTAAAATTTCTATATCATTCTAATTATTATTTATTTAAATTTATTATATTTCTTATATATCATCAGTTATTCTCAAGGTCAATGACAACAGATCAAATTCATGATTTCATTGATTTCTTATTTAGTGTTGATTTTTGGCCGTCTGTTTATAATGAGAATTGCTTCTTTGAATCTGACATTTTTCTTTTGGATGTTTCCATTAGCTATGATTTCGATTGAAATATTTTTTCTTTTCTTTCTTGGTTGACATTGTTGGAGATGTCTGTTTATCGAGGATTTTTTACCAGGATCTAGGTGTTCTTTAACTCTTTGGTGCAAGGTCCTGAGTGTACTTCCAATGTAGATTTCATTGCATACATTGCACGTGATGCAATAGACGATGTTTTTTCTAAAGCACATATCTTTCGGTGTCTGGCAGTTTTCCATTGTGCAATTGTTTTCTCTATTTATGTTGTTTGCTAGAGCTTTTCCACGATTTATGTGCTATCCGAATTGGAAGACCGGTGCGTTTAAGTTCTTTCAGGATCTTGAAGTCGAGTATGTCACTGATGAATGGGATATTCAGATAGAAATATTTCTTCTTCTTTTCTGTTAATTCTCTAGATCTTTTTGAGGTCGAATTCATTCTTTCAATGTCCTCACCTCACCTTATGAATATTATTATGAATAAATTTATAAATATTTTTATGAATATAATTGCGAGTATTATTAATATTATTATTAGCAATAATATTATTAATGAAATCTGAATAAACAAATTCAAATTCCAATAAATATTTCCCCAAAATAAATAAATAAAATTTCCCAGATTCTCAAATGTCCAATTATCTCCTTCAAAGAAAACATCCCAAAAAACAATTTCACTTGTCAATTCAACTTTTACAACAAAAGAGCAAATATTGATTTGATTTTCTAGGAAAGTCTTTGGAGAATATTTATGACAACAAATCGATTGTCTGTGATCATCAATATTATTCAATCCCGATCACTGATCCGTGATCACAACGACAAAATTGCAGAAATAAAACAACAATTATTTCACGCCAAAAATCCCCCCCCCCCTTTGCTCTTCTCAATTGATTGTGAGAATTATGGGGCATTATGATTTCATTATCATGGAACCGTGGACAATATTCCTACAGAAAATTGAAATTCGATTTGTCGTTGACATCGTTTGAAAATTTCCCATTAATATTTCCATTTTAAATTTAACGCAATATTGACATGCAATATATTAAAACAACTATACAATAATAAAATTAAAATAAATAAATAATAATGACATATTTTCTAGATATACAATTATAAATCCTCTGAGGATAAAAGACGCTGGAAAAAGTCATTATGTAATATTTTGAATACAGACAGAATTATTGCCTATACAATGGGATCTTTATTTTCCCATTTATTAAATTCTTTTATTTTTCATTATATTTTCATCTTTTGATTGCTGAATATTTGAAAGTAGTATAATTTACATGTCTATCTGTTCCCATTGTAACTGTAATTATTATGTTCAACAAAACAAATTCTCCTCACCCAGGCAAATCCATTAATAGCGGATTTTTAATTCCAAAATATTTATGTAAAAATATTTGATTTTCACATTTTTATCCATTATCCAATACTTAATTGCGATTAATCGAGTTTTGTTTAAATGGATATTAGCTTTTTCCGCAACATTTGAGAACTGGAATAAGCACCCCGCCTTCATCAAACTATTGCAAGACGGAATAAAATTAATAACAACAAAATTATTATAAATACTCGTTTAATGTAAATATTTTGTTTTTGATACCTTGTCCATTTAAAGCGACATTGTCAAACTTATTTACCGTTACCATGACTATTAAACAAAAATTCAAATCAATAATTCAGAGTATGTCAATAATATTTAATATAGTATAACATGCTTAAAAGAAATACTTAGCTAGTAGTTAGATTATTGTCCCCGCACCATCCCTCCTCCTTTATCTCATTATTATGAAAGTACTGCAATCCTAGGCATTGATTATTATCGTAAATAAAGTTTTTGTGGTCTCTTGCGTTTGTTATACATTCTCGTTAAGAAACATTAATATATTTGGTCACAGTATTTTCTACCTATATTTTACATTTACATTAAAAAAACACTGGGATTTACAGTCTCGCTGAAAAACACTAGAATATATGGTCTCAATATTTTCTACGGGGAAATTTTGTTGCACTTAAAACCAATAAATACTTATTTTTATTTACAAAAGATTTTGCTATTTTCTTCTATGAATTGATTACTAACAGCTAGTTAACAAACAATTAAGCTCACTATCGAACTACAAAATTATTAATAATTAATTAATCAACCAACTACATTATTGATAAAAATTTGTTAAATAAGTACAGATTATTACAAAGTTTTCTATTAGGATTACTAGTAAGGAATAAATGGACTAGACTTTCAGGTATAAATGCAAAATCTTATTCAAGTGATTTTGATAAAAAAGGCTGTGCCGAAAAGTTGTGAATATCGAAAAACATCAGCATCAATCCAGAGTTGAAAAT
Organism: Schmidtea polychroa; assembly: GCA_959609185.1. NCBI lineage: Eukaryota > Metazoa > Platyhelminthes > Tricladida > Dugesiidae > Schmidtea > Schmidtea polychroa. The sequence continues at coordinate 25,713 of CAUHTR010003384.1, forward strand.
CGAAATAAGGACTAATAATAACGAAATCTAAAATTAAAATCAACCAGTCTTTGAAAAAAACAGTATTAAAATTAGTAATTTAAAATTAGGTTTTCAATACTAAAATAAAATAAATATAGAAATATTATAAAATAAATTTATTTCAGAAATAGTTAACTATTTTAATTTAGTATTGAAAACCTAATTTTAATTTTTGAAAATTTGTAAAATTATATTAAAATATTAATAAAATTATTATTAGTTTATAAGGAAGATACAAAATATTAAACACAACCTTAAAAAATCCCAATAGATTGGGTTAGTGATTTATTAATTTTATTTACTCCAACGGAACTCAATCTGTTGGGAATTTCGGAATCTAACTTCGAAATTTTCAAATAAGTTATACTTTGCACTTATACCATCACCTCTAGGTTAAAGTAAATATAGTAACAAAATAATCGGTAAATATGTGTTATATCTACATTTACCTAATCTTGTAGTTAATGTCGTATTCCGACAATCCGCCAACACGACAATCTGTCAACACGACATCCGCCAACACTAAAAAATTGGCCAACGCTGACATTTATAAAAAAAATATTTGTAGGTCATCATATTAAAACTAATTCACATGTACTTGTTTAAAAGTTGAATAATAATAATAATAATAATAATAATAATAATAATAATAATAATAATAATAATAATAAAATATCAATAATAGTAATAATAATAATAATAATACCCTTGTGAGTTGTTGAGTGTGAACAATACCCATAGGGGGACAGAATAATTTGTCGAATAAAATAATAATAATGTTAAAACAAAAATTTATCGACTTTTTGGCAGATTGTCGCTTTGGCAGATTGTCGCTTTGACGGATTGTCGCTTTGGTGGATGGTCATTTTGAACTATTTGGCGGATTGTCATTTGGCGGATTGTCACCAGCCTATTAATGATTTGGCGGATTGTCGTTTGGCGGATTGTCGTTTGGCGGATTGTCGTACAACCAGTTAAAGGTCAGTAGATCAAATAATACCATGTTACAAATAATACCAAAATACAGAAAACATAATAATTGTCTATGTTCTTATCTTGCAATTATCTATGTCGCCAATCTATCGAATCTTATTTATGTATTAGAGCACTTTTAACTTAAGAACCTTAATCAAAGAACCTTCATTTTTGAAAATGATTCAGGATTTTCTAATAAAATAAGTTTTATATCACTACTTCAACGGAAATGTTAAAGAGTTCATTTTTACTTATTGGAATAAAAAACATAGTCTCATCAAGCCAAATTCTCAAAAAAATCAGTAATTACTGAATGCAATCTTTTATATATAGAATGCGGGGTGACCTCCTAAAAGATTGTAAGGAACCAAAAATATACATGGAACCCGAATTGAGAAACCCTGAGCTCATCTTACCTCTTTATGTAAGATATTTTATTTTATAGAGAAAAGCAATTATTTTTGTTCAAGCAGCAGGAAATTATTATTGCACTATTATATTAATAATTCGACACTCAGACATTAGCAACACTTATTTTATAATTTTTAATTAATATAGGATTAATTTAGCTCTAATCACTATTTAGTAATTAGTAAGGGTACCAAAACGTGCGACAGCTGCACAATATTACCTATTCTCCCGTATTCAATTTTTTGTCGCTCTTTCCGTCTCTTACTTTTTAAAATATTTAAAAATAAACACGTTTTAAGTTTTAAGTACAAAAAATTAATTCAAAAAAAATCTACAATTAACAAAATGATAAAAAAATCTTTGCTATAGCATATAGGATATGTTTGACGATGGGCAAATGTTAAAAGTCATAGAATTGCAATATTATATAATTGGACATAATAGAGAGAGAATAAATATAAATGCAGCAATATAACAATAACACCAATGAGTTTTGAACAACTTAACTTTGACAATAATATTTGGATAACTGATTTACATTATATTTTAATCTGTTGTTTTATTATCATTTGTAATTGATTCTAGGATATTTAATTTCTTGATAGAAACATAAATTAAATGATTGTGGTTTCTTAATAACTCCATAAACTAAATACTCTCATCTCCGAACAAATAAAATAATATATAAATAAATTAAAAATTAATTTTTAATTTTTCGATTATATAAATAAAAAAAATCTAAAAGCAATTGAAATGCGTAAATAATTTCTAAATACACAAGCAAACAATAGCGGATTTCATCAAATAAATCAACCAATAAATTTTAATTTTGAGAATATTTGAGATTAAAATTTTAGTTCTTAAATAAATAAACCAATATAGACAAGCACTTAAGAACAACACAAATTTGGTATATAAGCTTAGTCAAATAGCCCAAAAGTTTCTTAGCTCAAGAAGAATTTCATAATTGATATTGATTATTGAAAGAATAAAATGAAGCATACAGTATATTGAGCTCAGATAACACATCGAAACTTACATACATTCTTATACACACATAATATATTAAAAGTATATTATTTTTTTGATTTTAGTAGATAATCATCTTTGTAGTTGTTACATTAAATAAAATTTACTAACCAGTGTCATCTTATTTATTTATATAAGATTATAAGTTGAGATTCTGGAAACCTCAACACATATATATCATAGGTTACGGTGCCTGGAAACCTTTATCTTATATATTTCATATTCAACCAATATTTATTAATTTTATTATTGACTGGAATTAGTGATTATTTTGTAATCAATTTTGTTCATAAATTATCATTTTATGATATCTATTGGGTATGTTTTGAATGATTTTTATTTCAATATTTACTTATACTTGTTGTTTTTTAATTTATTTTCGGTATGAAGAATTTTAATAATTATTAGCCAATTAAAATCGCTTGAAAAAGGCAACGCCGAAAATTCAGGAATATCAAAAAACATCGATATCTTAACTGATTCATAGGCAATATTTTATTAAATACAAAATCCAAAAAGTACAATATTACTACAGATATCATTGAATTCAGTCAATCATTATAGCATTTCTATTAACTTTCTGTTCAATAAATACCATTTTATTAACAATTCACTTGAATACAGAAGGTTTTCTCACAAAATAATTTGTTTTTATTCAAAGGACTAACAGCATAATTTAATATCTGCAAAATATATTTTTATTGGTCTGTCAAATTTATTTCAAAATCTAAGAACTAATATCTAACAAATTTATCTAATGATTCATTCTTAGCAGCGTACTTAATTGCCGACTAATCTATTAATCACATCACTCCATTAATCACTCCATACTTTTGTTTATATTTTTAGTACATAAATTGCATGTTTTCACCATTTAAGGCATATGAGTCCCAAAGTAGTAGCACCCATTCTGTATAGGTTTTGGAGCATGACAATACTTACTGTCTGTAAATGTTTCATTATATAATTCCTACATGAAAACTATCAGCAACAAAACGATCCGAGACGCAGAACATAGTTTTCAATGCCGCGTTAATGAAAGAAGGATAGGTGACTTCATTAAGTGATTCATTGCCTTTAACCAGACTCACCTTTCAATTGTAGCACATGGCGCATTTTGAAACCTTTGCAAACATTACAAAGTGAAAACATGTCATCAATGTAATGAATTAAATGTAATAATTGTAATTTTTATATATGACAAAATATTAACTCAAATGTACTACTTGTCTCAGGTTTGATACATTTAAAGGATATTGGTAGCAACCGTCTTGGTACAAAACTTTGATTAGATTGGCACTTAATTATCTTTAACTGATCCTTACAATATTATGGTAAGATATATAAAGATGTCAAAATAATCAAAAATCTCAAATTTAAAAAAACAACCGCCAGAGTCAGTCAGATAGAATGGTCAATTCAATTACATTCACACCAATAGACATCTACGCATCTCGTAACTGAGCAAGACTTGCTGCAACAGTCCTTTTCACAGTTCCAAAACTGCACCGTAGTTCCAAATACAACACCTAATAAAACAAAATATAATGCCTTTTTATCCAAGATAAAACTCTTACAGTTAGAACACTCGTTTTCCTCTAAAAAGACGACTGTCAAAAATAAAATGCAAAGTATCATGGGCTGAAATTAGAAAATAAACATTAAATACATTACGTCAACAAATGAAAATTTACCATCATTTTACATAAATGTCAACAGAATTTCTTTTAGTTTAACGTTTTAACGGGTGTTAATATTATATAAAATTGTCTGGGTGATTTATTTGCATTTTTATTTGCATAATAATGTTCAATTTGTTTTAATTGTGATTAAATTTTTCCCTTTGCATCAATTTGATTGGATGAGAACGCGACATTTTCCGAATTAAAATCGCATCTGTCCTCAACAACGGACTCAAGTTTTCGTCGAACAATTGAAATATAGTTTTCTAAATATTTTAAATAAATTTTGAAAATATTTCGTCGAAACTTCGATTCCAATATTAATCATGAATTGATTTTATCCATCCTGTACGTGTAATGCACATGAATTGCATATCTATTGCATATCTAAGGACAACACAAATTTGGTATATAAGCTGAGTGAATGTTCAGTCAAATGGCCCAAAAGATTCCTTAGCTCAAGAAGAATTTCATAGTTGATATTGATTATTGAAAGAATAAAAGGGACCATACAGTAAATCGAGCTCAGAAAACACAGAAATATTATATTGAAAGTATAATATTTCTTTTATATTTTATTAGATAATCATCTTTGTTTAATTAATATATAAGTCATACACATACTATATAGTTTAAATAATACACATATACATTCTATATAGTTTAATTAATCGATCTAAAAAGTATGTTAAAAGTATTACAGTTGAAAAATAAGTTTATTCGGATATAAAAAGTGCATATGTGCGTGTATGTGTGTACGGGACAAAATTTAAGGAAATATTTCGAAAAATCTTAAGAAAATACATGTAATATTTTGTTATATTTTGATAACTAACCATAAGATATTATAAAATATAGATAAATACTTACGTAAATACATAAGAAAAAATTAAAAAAACATTTTTTTAATTTTAATGAGAACTGTTGGGTGTGACAATATTTGTAAATTCAAACTTTTACGCTGACTCCAAAGCGTGTTTATTAATTCACAAGTCAACACACTCGAACACGATAAGTTTTATTAATATCCACACGGAATTGTACAAATTTCAATTACAACCCAATTAACTATAAACCAATTTATCACACAGAGCTTATTTCGACACTACGTGACGAATAGCTCTTTCTGTAATCACAACAATAATCACTAGCCGTCAACTACTCAATTACAGGATACGTTGATCGATTGTTCTATTTGCTTTAACCACACAATTTATTTACTCTACTTTTACTTTATATTTAATTTTATAAAAGATTCTCGTTACTTCTTGTTTTACTCTGTTTTGATTCTCCTTTATAACTCTTTTCGTCTCTAATTTCGTTCTGTTTTATTCTCAATTTTGTTCGATTTTCATTCTACTTTTGTTCTGTTTTCTCGTCCACCAGTTTTCCTTTATATAGTTATTTTGTTTATGGCACTGACCACAGATTTCCATTTTCTTCTGCGTTCCCCGCTATGTCAGCCTTATCCCTGACAGATGTCGAGATATTTTTCCATTTCCCTTTTTTGTTTGACCGCCTTCTCCCAGCAATTACGTTATCACTGGCAGGCTGTCGAGATAAGAATATTGTTGTTTTCCTTTTTTCCTGATTTCAAAATTCCTTTTCCTTTTTGTACTAATTAATTAGTACTGACCTTGGCTTTTATTTTCATGTTTGATCCCTTATATTTCCTTTATCTTTCTCATTTTTCATTTCTTTTTACTTCCGTTTTCTTTTCTGAATTCTCATAGATCGTCCCTGTTTGTCATGGCGATCTTCCCTCAGGTAATTTTATTTATTTATTTATAAATTAGTTATTTAGGTATCCTCAACAGAACTTTGGGATTGTTTACATGATAAATCTTTGAGAGACCTTTTTGAAAAATGTGGTGAAATAGTAAATGCTAAAGTAATGCTTGACAAAGAACGAAATTCTAAAGGATTTGGTTTCGTTAGATTTCAAGGAACACGAAGATGCAATCAAAGATGTGAATACTTTAAGTGGCCGTGTAATTGAAGACAACACAATTTACGTTGGTCGTGCGATGTAGAAAGCTGAAGGCCAAAGAGAATTACGCGCTAGATATGAAAAAAGCTAGAGAAGAAAGATAACGACAACTTAAATCTGGAGTTAACCTTTATATTAAAAACCTTTGGAATGAAATCAACGATGAGCGAATGAGAAATGAGTTTGCAGTTTTTGGAAATATTACAAGTGCTAAAGTTATGCTTAATAAAGAAAACAATACATCCACAGGATTTGGTTTCGGGTGCTTCTCGGCTGCTGATAAAGCAATGCGATCAGTTTCAGAAATGAATGGTAAAATTGTAGAAGGCAAACCTTTGTATGTTGCTATAGTTCAAAAAAAAGAATTCAGAGTCGCACATTTGCGATCTCAATTCAAACAACAGGTCATCAACCTCAACCAGACTTTACCCGAGGAATGGTGAATATTATGATGAATTCCAACTTTCAAAGACCTTTCATGGCTAGACCAGGTAACATTCTTCAAAATAGATAGCCGCAAACTATGCCATATATTTAGCCAAGAAATATTGGTATAATAATAATAGTATATGAAAATATTATATTTTATATATTAATATATATTTCATTTTTTATTAAAGAAATAATAATGAATTAAATATTAATAACTAAATGATAATGGTCTATACCTCAAATGATAAAGATTTTATAATATAGAGGTAAAATAGAATAAAGTCATTGCAGCAACCATGCAATCAATAAGCAATTGCAACGCAAGTTTTTTAAATTTTATTTTCACTATTATACTAATATTAAATTTATAATAAATTATTTTATCTATATCTATATATCTATCTATCTATATATATATATATATATATATATATATATATATATATATATATATATATATATATATATATATATAATATATATATATATATATATATATATATATATATATATATATATATATATATATATATATATATATATATATATATATATATATATATATATATATATATATATATATATATATATATATATATATATATGTATATAAATTATTAGGTCAATTAAACCGATAATATTGCATTTCATCAATTGGCCATAGTCCTTCATGCCATAAGATTACGGATATCTAATATGGTCATAGATTTTATGTCGTCAACTTTTTTATGTTTCCCAAATGTGAAACCGCCCAGAACATTAAATATATTGAGTTTTATAAGTGGCACTATAGCTACTTAAATCAATTCACCTCAAATAAAAGGAGGCTTTTTAATAAAATTTATAAAAAAGTATAATCTTTTTAATAATAACACAAAAAATAATAATAACATAAATAATAATTTTACAAATTATAATAATAATAATAATAATAATAATAATAATAATAATAATAATAATAATAATATATAAAACAATAAAATGATAATTTAAGCCTTTTGCTGCAAATAATGTATTTAATGAAAAAAATTTCGACTATAAGATAGTCCTTGTCAATCTCCTGGAATTTAGCAATCTTCTTCCCGAAAATAGCTTTCAATCTTTCTTTTATTTCCATTCTCTTAATTCTTATTGGTTATAAATATAGTATATACTTTCGTTTTATGAATTTGTTTATTAAAAAACATAAAAATAATAATTAAAAAAAAAATAATAATAATAATAATAATAATAATAATAATAATAATAATAATAATAATAATAATAATAATAATAATAATAATAATAATAATAATACAACTAACACAAATAATAATAAAAAATCAAAAAAACCTGTTGAAAATATCGTGCCTAATATCGTATGCCTAATAAATATTTTAAAATGAAATTTGTAGCGGTTAGAGGCAATGAGGATATCACTGATATAAATCAAACAAGGGATTCTATTAATATAAATGATGAACAAGAGATTGAAGTTGATTTAAAGGGGTAGCCTAAAAATATCAGATTTGACTTAGCACATAAAAATTTAGTTGAAATCGCCCTCAGAAATACAATTATAAATAAATTAAATAAAAAAATTGAAAAAATGAGATTTGAAAGCATTGAATTTTCAGTTCTCATCCAGTTTGAAAAAGATGAGGAAATTAAAGACAATTTCTTTTGCATGCATTTTCCTTAATAATTTCCTTATAGATGGCGTCAGTAGGTTAAATGAAAAAATAGAGAAATTTACCTATTTACGCATCGGATGGCGAGTAATTAAGATTAATGAAGTAGATTTTATTCTTACAAAATGTCACATGTCAATAGCATTATTTTTATTAAATAAAATCGCCATTAGTAAACGTTCGAAACATGGACCATGCTTGTTTTATGTATAACGTTTTGTCGTTGTTAAAAAGTGATATAATTTTAAACCATAGGGAGCGATAATTAGATGAATTAAATTATGCCACCATTAGTGAACTGTCCTATGAAGGCTATGTAACATCCCAAAATTTGACTGAAATAATGAACATGTTCTAGCATTTAAACCTTAGAGGACCCGAAATAATGGAAATAATTCGAATAATGATTACGTATCCCCATCATGCCGCACTTAAACATAATTAATCGTCCCAGGGTTATAAATGGTTCCCCTAAATATCTTTGCTTTAAGAGGACGGTAAAAATTATCATTATACTGCAGTTTTTCATTCAAAAAATAATGAACTGCCATTCTAACAACGAATGTAATACCATAATAGGTTTAAGCTAGTGTCCCCACTGTTTAAACGGTTTTAGAAGAGATTAAACTTTTGACGAACATGTTGCATTGTGCATAACAAATCAAATAGGAACCACCATATAAAACCTTCCTAAAAATAAAAATTTAATATTTAAAATTACTCTAAAACAATTACCCCACCGTTCGTAATCAACGCAGCCTTTGAGGCAATTTTACCTAGTGATATAAGACACCACCAAATACACATGCCGATAACAGCAGGTCTATTATTAATTAATAATTATAACAACACAAAAAGTCGATTAATTAAACTATATTTATTAGTATTTAAACTATATAGTGTGTGTATGACATAATATAATATATTTAGATATTTAAAGATGTCAAAATAACCAAAAATCTCAAATATAAAAAACAACCGCCAAAGTCAGTCAGATAGAATGGTCAGTTCAAATGCATTCACACCAATAGATATCTACGCATTTCCTAATTGAGCAAGACTTGCTGCAACAGTCCTTTTCACAGTTCCAATACTCCGCCGTATTTCCATTTATAACACCTAATAAAACAAAATATAATGCCTTTTTATCCAAGATAAAACTCTTACAGCTAGAACACTCGTTTTCCTCTAAAAAGACGACTGTCAAAAATAAAATGCAAAGTATCATGGACTGAAATTAGAAAATAAACATTAAATACATTACGTCAACAAATGAAAATTTACCATCATTTTACATAAATGTCAACAGAATTTCTTTTAGTTTAACGTTTTAACGGGTGTTAATATTATATAAAATTGTCTGGGTGATTTATTTGCATTTTTATTTGCATAATAGTGTTCAAATTGTTTTATTTATGATTTAATTTTTTCCCTTTGCATCAATTTGATTGGATGAGAACGCGACATTTTCCGAATTAAAATCGCATCTGTCCTCAACAACGGACTCAAGTTTTCGTCGAACAATTGAAATATAGTTTTCTAAATATTTTAAATAAATTTATGAAAATATTTTGTTGAAACTTATATTCCAATATTAATCATGAATTTGCTCTATCCATCCTGCACATGTAATGCACATGAATTGCATATCTATTGCATATCTAAGGACAACACAAATTTGGTAAATAAACTTAGTGAATCTTCAGTCAAATGGCCCAAAAGATTCTTAGCTCAAGAAGAATTTCATAGTTGATATTGATTATTGAAAGAATAAGAAAGAGCCATATAGTATATCGAGTTCAGAAAACACATCGAAACTTACATACACTCTTATATATACTTAATATATTAAAAGCATATTCTTTTTATTTTATTAGATAATCATCTTTGTAGTTGTTACATAATATAAAATTTACTAACCAGTGTCATTTATTTATATAAGATTATAAGTTGAGATTCTGGAAATCCTCAACACATATATATCATAGGTTACGGTGCCTGGAAACCTTTATCTTATATATTTCATATTCAACAAATATTTATTTAATTATTATTGACTAGAATTAGTGATTATTTTGTAATCAATTTTGTTCATAAATTATCATTTTATGATATCTATTAGGTATGTTTTGAATGATTTTTATTTCAATATTTACTTTTATTTATTTTCGATATGAAGAATTTTAATAATTATTAGCCAATTAAAATTACTTGAAAAAGGCTCTGCCAAACATTCATGAATATCATAAAAAACATCGATATCTTATCTGATTCATAGTCAATATTTTATTAAATACAAAATCCAAAAAGTACAATATTACTACAGATATCATTGAATTCAGTCAATCATTAGCATTTCTATTAACTTTCTGTTCAATAAATACCATTTTATTAACAATTCACTTGAACACAGAAGGTTTTCCCACTAGATAATTTGTTTTTATTCAAATGACTAACAGCATAATTTATATCTTTACAAGTATTTTTATTGGTTTATAGTATTGAGATATGGGCCCGCCAAACCATGGGCGGGAATATGATGTTTATTGATTTTTAAGGAATTTTTAGTATATAATTTCTAAGTTTTTATGTAAGTCAATGAAAAATGATGTAGGCCAATCCAAATTTATGTAGGTCAATTCAGTTTACTGATTTTTCAAATCAACTCTAAAACCATTGGCCCCCAAGGACAAAGTATGTCTTTAAAAGTATGTTAATGAAGTATTGGAGTAGAAAAAGAAGTTTAATCGGATCGAAAAAGTGCCTTTGTGCGTGTAAGTGTGTACGGGACGAAATTTAGGGAAATTTTTGAAAAAACTTAAAGAAAATACATGTAATTTTGTTAAAATTTATCAAAAATTGATATTTTCCGCAGGAAAGGTGTGTGTGTCTATATAGAAAACATCAATAATGGACAATATTTAAGGGAAAATAAAAAATACTTCGAGTATTGTAACAAGGTTATTTCCTCCAATTTATCAAACAAAAAACTTAAATAAATATTCTAATATGATAATTAATGGATTACTAAGTAGTTATTATTAACATTTAAATAGATATTTTAATATTGTTTAGAGCAGGGATGATCATCCTTTTAAACGACGGGCCACATACAAACACATATATTAAAAAATTGACCATTTTACAATTTTATATAAATGCTAATAAAATAGCAAGATAAAATACAATAATGAGAACTTTGGGATTATCGATGAAACCGCCACTCGCAAACAGCTTTCTAATCTTTTATCGTTAAGATTCCAACAGTTATCACTTTTATTTATTTTCATAGAAGAAAATAATTGCTCCCATTCATAAGTGGTTCCAAAAGCATCATAAATTGCATAACACGCGTAGCTATTCTTTGGAACTTTTTAGCAAATGTCTGAGTTTGTTAAAATTATGTATATCCATATTATGAAACTTTATTTTCAAGTCAGAATTATTTTGGAAATATATTAATTCCATTTGAAACTCATGTGGGACTGGTTCTACATCTATATTAAATGGTGAAGCAAAGATTTGGAAATTAAGAACTGTTATTTTGTTTTGTTTAATAATAGATACTTAAATAAACACGGTAAAGATTTTATTAATAAAAATCGCCATTCGTACATGTGTATTTTTCACTATATATTTCGATAGCATCACAATCATCGTCATCAGGTTACCTACATTCACGAGAGATGAACAACTATACAATATTGATAATTTATAAACAAATTATTAAATCTATAAATTTTTAAATTATAAATAATAATTCATATAAAAATAATCATAAAACAATTTTCAGACATTGCTTCAAAATTATTAAATTTTTTACATAATTATTTTAAAACATAACTATTATTGTATTATAAGAACTTTTTATTCCAATTTCACCACTGATTTAATTTCCATTTTACTTATTAAAAAGAGCTTGAAGAAAAATCAGTAATGTTTTTTTATATATTACTGATTTATAGTCTTCCAGCTCTTTTTAATAAATATAACTATTATTCAATATACATCAACATTCAAAACTTAATTAAAAACATTCAACACACACACACACACACACGCATTCACTGCATTTTGCACATTGATTTTAGAATTAAAATTTCACGGTTTAATTTGTTTATAAATTATCAAAATTGTATAGTTATTCATTCCTCGAGTATGTAGGTAACCTGAAGATGATAGAGGGATGCTAACGAAATATATAGTGAAAGAGATGTCCGAATGGCGATGTTTAATAATAGTTGTTTGTTACAAATTTTGAGCTTGTTTTCAAATACTTTAATTTTATCAAACATATTGTATATGAACTGATCTTTTCCTAGAAGTTCCGCATTTAAGTGATTAAAATACGTAGTTATATCAACGACAAAAGCAAAATCACACACCCATTCTTTTTCATTGAAGTGAGGAAACGTATACTCCTTTATTTCCAAAAAAACTTGAATTTCCTTTTTCAGATTATATATTCTTTTTTAGATTGCGCCTCTGCTTAGCAAACGTATTTCTGTGTAACAGACCACATCACCACATTCACATTCCAAATGATTTAAAAATTCTTTAAATTGGCAATGATTCAGTGCCGTTGATCTGAAAAACTTAATAAGCCTCATAATTGGTGAAGTTATATTTGACATGTCTAAGGGTTTTGCACAAAGATTTTGTTGATGTATTATGCAATGATTAACAAATATTTATCGGCCTCTTTGATTTTTTATTTATTAAATAAAAATCCTACAGCACTTACATTCTTGCTAGGCATTGCTCTTGCACGCAAGATTGAAATAATGTTTTCTGACATATCCTCAATTCTTCTTCCAGTTGCGAATCTAGACAAACTAATTTTAGATATTTTTTCCTTTTTGTCAGGAAACTTTATCTCTGCGACTGCATCTAAACATTCTTTGATCAAATGGCTTCATTTTTGTGGCTAAGATTTTACTAATAACATAGCTAGCTTCTACTGCCAAATCCGATGAAAAATGTTGAACTTTTTATAGGCTTTGCTGTTTTTAATGTTCTCTCCAACTGATCAAACTTATCCTTCCACTTTTGGTTATGAACGTTTTTATAAATCTGTTCATGTTTGGTCTCATAGTGCCGTTTAATATTGTATTCTTTTAAAACAAACACAGAGTCTGAGCATAAAAAGCAAAGAGCAGTATTTTTGATGAAAGTAAAAAGAAATCTAGTCACTATTTTTCATTAAAGCATCTATTTTCTTCTTGAACTTTTCTCTTTTATTTCTTTTAATGAAATTATTATAACCGCAAAATTCGAGTAATTCTAAATACAAAATCGATAAAACAATTTAAAACTTATAATTTATATAATTTAATATAATTTAATATAATTTAATATAATTTAATATAATTTTATATAATTTTATAATTTATATAATTTATATAATTTATAATTTATGATTGCAAATAAATTTATAAATTATATCTATTTTTTTTATTAAAATGAGACTCTATAAAATTCATAAAATAATTGTAATGGCTTTGTTAAATTAGTAAATAAAAAACAAGTCTAATTAAATACATTTATTAACATCAACATTTATTAAAATAATTGTGAAATTCTAGGAGATGTAACTTTCCAAATAGGAGAAAACACATTATTAAAATCGATTTTATATATTGGATTGTAATTGTTAGATACTAGTTTTCAGTAAAGGCATATCATAATATCTTACATATCAATTATTAAAGAATGTATTTTAATTACATTTTACATTTAAATTCATCTTGTTGAAAACTTCATCAATAGATTTAATATATATCATTGAGTGTCTCTGCAAAGGATTGAATTTGAGTTTGATGTAGTCTGACTAGAGTAAACCATTTCATGTTGATTTCTTAGTTTAGAAAATACATTTTATGGTTTGTGAACATTTAAATCGGTTGCACCAATACTTCAACAACTTTTGAATTTTCAGAGCTCAAATATTTTTTTGACATAATGAATAATAAACAAAATTAAATGTTATACACCCGTTTGCAGTGAATAAACGCATCTATAATATGGGTTGGTGTGCACAAACAATTATAGATGCGTCACTAAAGTATGTAATTACAAAATATTTCTGTTGCAATAGTTAATTTATGTTTAACTATTTTAGCCATTTTAGAAATGAATTTCAAGTAATATTTTTATTTAAAGTAAATTTTAAGACTTGAATTTTGATCCATAAAGATATGAGATTTCATTACTTTTTTTCAACATTTTTTATTATAAATTTATAATTAAATTTCAGGATTTTTTCAGGATTTTTATGAAATTTTATCAAGTTATTTGGAATTATTTCGATATAATGTAAGTCAGATATATTTTAAAATATAAATAAACATTTTTGAATGCATTAATTAGTGGAATTTTGTCATGTTCTATTATAAAAACTAATATTAAATTTATTAAAATTTAAGATAAATCTTACGAAATAATGTCTTTATTATCTATACAACTCAAAGTTGATTTTTCGTAATTTTCGTCAAATTTTTTCAATAAATTTTTTTTCTAAAACTTGTCTAAAAATGTCTGTAAATGATTTATTATAGTGCGTTTATTCATTTGCATGAATTCTTTAATATGTGTTGTGTTTATGTGTGTCAGTTTATTTTTTTCTACCACTTTCTATATTAAATGTGTTTATTCAATGCAACGATAAAAATCAACATATAGGTAAGTTTGTATGTTTATATAATATACACGAATTGATTTTATTTTTACATTATAGATGCGTTTGTTCACTGCAAACGAGTGTATAGTTTTTATAACTTTTATCCAATCAAATTCCACTATGTCTTTGTTTAAATTGAATCTATGCTACATTCATTATGCATTTATATATCATTGACTTCTTCTTTAGTGTTGATTTTTGGCCGTCTGTTTATGATGAGAATTGCTTCTTTGAACCTGACGTATTATTATTATTATTATTATTATTATTATTATTATTATTATTATTATTATTATTAATTGTCTTATAATCGAAAATCTTTTTCATTAAAAAATTATTCCCAGAAAAAGCTTAAATTATCACTTTATTGTTTTAAATAATTAATGCTGCTACCAAGAAATCATCACTTTATACTATTATGATTATAATTATTATTATAATTATAATAATAATAATAATAATAATAATAATAATAATAATAATAATAATAATTATTATTATTATTATAATTATTATTATTATTATTATTATTATTATTATTATTATTATTATTATTATTATTATTATTATTATTATTATTATTATTATTAACAGTTTCCTCTATAGCAAAAATAAAGAAAATAAACACAAAATTTATTCTTAATTTACAATTTTAGAAAAATGAAATCGTCGAAGAGATTTCACTGAAACCCATTCAACGAATTTTTGGTACCGATCCGCACCGCAACTACATCCGATGATACACGGATATTCCAGTTCCAGCTCCTTGATGTTTCTATTAATTTTGACGTCCCATAAAAACTGATTTACAACATCATAAATCCTTATTCTGGTGCGATTGTATACCAGGTCGGGAATCACAGTTTCTGACCGGTCTCTCATCATATCGTTGATATCCGGATAGTAAAACTTTATCCGCTCCACAATAACAACATATTCGTCTGGAAATAATATTATGAAAATGAAAATAATAAATTAAAATTTACCATAATACTCGATTTCATTTCCAATAGGAGTTGATATATTATACATTTTAAAACTGACAAATTAAAACAAATTTCAACTAATGAGATATTGACCAATATAATGATTTCATTTTGAATGTTATTAATAAAATCATTGTATTTTAAATTTCTCAAACCTAGCACAACTACTTTACCATTAACAAGCATTGGGATTATATTTTAAAAGTCTCAAAGCAGGAAATAATTATGGGTCAAACAAGCAATGACATTTTCATGACAAGATGTATAAATTGATACTGCGAACCATATCCATAGTAACCGTAATGGATTGAATTTCAATATTATTTATTTGGTATTGTAACTTATTAATATCCAAAGGTTTCTTGCCTCTCACTATTCTGCATTTACCAGATCTCAAAAATATCATTGGGTATTTTCCGCTTCTATTAAAATTTCTGTGGTTTTCAGTTTGGGAACATCATTTTTGACACATCAAAATTTCCTTTCTAATTTATATTTGATATAATTATTAAATCATTTATGAAATATCAATCTTTATATAAAATATTTTGTAAGAGTTACATAATATAACAAGTCGTCGGTCCAAACGGTAACAAAAACCTTGTTTATTTGTAAGTTATTAAATTCTCAATTATTCAAATCAAAATTCAATAAAATTTATTGGACTCGGGGTGCAGATGAATAACATGAGTTGACTCAAATTAATTTCTGTAAATTGAAAAATGTGGATATAGTTAAGGGTTTTGATAAAAAAACTGGTCAAGTCAATTAAAGAAAGGCTATGTCATCATTATCGATGATTTGTTTCAAAAATCCAATGAAGAAAAGAATTTAAATAATTTATTCGCCAAAACCAGTATACATGTTTGTGTAATTGTTATTTCTATAACTCAAAACATGTTTTATCAGGGTGGCCACATCAAACACGTAATTTAAATATCCAATATTTAGATGTTTTCAAGAATCTTAGATATGCAACGGTTATTGATTTTCTTGCAAAGACAATCGTAATTTTCTAATAAGTGCATTTCAAGATGCTACAAAAATGCCTTGTGGATATATATTTCTTGATTTCACACAACAATGTCCCGATGATTTACGTGTAAAAACTGATATTTTCAATAAAGAAGATTTCATGGTCTATAAACATAGTTCAAAATATGTTTGAGTAATAATGTTTTTAAAAACACGTATTAAAAACCTTAGAAAACTCAGAAAAAGTATTAGAAAAAGTATTAATATCAAAGTTCTACCAAAAACAAATTACACTCCATCTAGAAAACCTATAACTGAAAGTTCTCATGCAATGAATCTTATTTCAAAAAAATCCTAAACCTAGTAATGAAAAGAATAAGAAAAAAATCATGCTAAAGTTATTAAAAATCATCAGAGTTTCCCGTTTTTCAATACATTGTTAAAGGCACCATACATGAAAAGAATGATAATTTTACATTCATTTCCTAATTTAGTAGTTAAAATCAGGATTAAAATCAGTAATTTCACAAAGCATTTATTTAATAAACACAGGAAACCTTTGCTATCATTAGTAAATAATAAAAATCGTAAACAAATGAGAAAAATCATTTATAAACAACAATGTGGATTTATTGGGGCATTGATACCTTTGAAATTATCATTAATAGGTGGAGTAATATGATACAGATCATAAGCAATGGCTGCTAACCCTTCATTACCTAATGTTAAATTAAAATTTAAATCGTCTTGTTGTAATGGAGAAGATTTGGACGAACCCAGAAGACTAAACAGGTTTCGATGGAATGGCAAAATTAAAGAAAAGAGTTTCGAATTCTAAAATAGAAGCCCAGAAGTGGTTGAACAAAAACAATGCGTAAAAGATTTTCAACAAGTGCTTATAAAACATTTGTTATTGACGAATTATAACAAAAAGATTTGATGGCGAAGATACCGTATTTGAAAATTAACAATAGGTATAAATATATTCTAACACGTGTTAATTTATTCAGTCGATTTCGAAGCGAAATTCCAGTCAAAGTAACATCTTCAATAATAATATATTTATAATATAGAGATAAAATAGAATAATAAAATAGAATATAAATTAATAGGTCATTTATACCGACAATAATCATGCCATAAGATTATAGAGATCTACGATGATCATAGATTCTATGGCGTTAACTTTTTTATTTTTCCCAAATGTGAAACCACCCAGAATATTAAATATGTTGAATTTTATAAGTGGCACTATACCTACTTAAATCAATTCACCTCAAATAAAAGGAGTCTTTTTATTAAAATTAATAAAAAGTATAATCTATAGTTCTAACAACGAATGTAATACAGAATAAGATTAAACTGGTCTCCCTATTGTCTAAACGGTTTTAGACTAGATAAAACCTTTCACGCACATGTTGCATTGTGCATAACAAATCAAATAGGAACAACAATATAAACGCTCCTTAAAAATAAAAATTTTATATTTAAAATTACTCTAAAACAATTACCCCACCGTTCGTAATCTACGCAGACTTTGATGCGATTTTACCTAGTGATATAAGACACCACCAAATACACATGCCAACAACAGCAGATCTATTTTTAATTAATAATTATAACAACACAAAATGTCGATTAATTAAACTATATAGAATATGTTTTGTCGTTACAGGATCATGGTTTAAAGTTGTTGAGGATACCTAGATTATAAAATAAAAATATAAAATAAAGACGTAAAATAATTGGGGGAAATGATTATGAATAAATGGGGTTTGTTTCTGGAACTTGGTAAACAGGAGAGAAAGTGAAAATTTGAAAAATGAGAAGGAAACAGAGAAAATCAATAAAAACAGACAATTAAATAAAAGAATGTCACCTTAATTAATTAGAAAATTGGAAAGAAGTGAAATGAAAACAAATAACAAAATTTTAAGTGACTTATTATCTCGATGGCTTATGGGAAATCCAAGTAACGGGATTGCAAAATATATATATCTTGACAGCTAACAGAGATTACGGAATGCCAATTAGAAAAGCGAAAAAAAGAAGAAATTATCAATTAGTGCCATCAGATAGAAAAGTATAAAAACCGAACACAAATCGACAGAAAAAGAGAATTATTGAAAAAGGAGGAAAATTGCTGCGAGACAAACTTGTGATCAAAATATATTAAAGAGATTTGAAGCAGTTAAGAAAAACTCGTGTATTGAATTAATATATCAGAGGAAGTCGGAAATCTCAAGTCAAGTTACAAGCAACCAAATCAATTTCGTGAATTGCTTATTGCAGGTAGTAGTCAAGCGGTCGTGTTCTTAAAGGATTGTTATAGTTGTGCTATTCTTCCCGGAGGGTTATAATAAGTATTTGAAACATTTGTGGTGTGTGAAAATCGGTATCATAAAAATTCATGGTAATCAATCGTGATAATCAATAAAGTTTTCCGTCTTTGCGATTTGTCATTATCGTTATTAAATAACACGCTCAGAGTCAGATAAGTAATTGGCAGCTGATAATCTCCGACTAACTACAATAAACCCAACAAAGTCGATTTAGGATACATAATTTTCGATTCTTAAAAGTTGCTGAACTATCCCTTATTTATTGTCCATTACATACAGTAACTTTTTCTAACTCAAAAGTGTTCATACAATTATATAGTGAGTGTGACCTTGACCTACTATAGCATATAGGTTTAAAGTCAAATATTAAACTGTATAGAATATATATGTGTGTATTATTTAAACAATATATTGTGTGTTTATGACTTATATATGAATTAAAGTTTAATTGTAAATCTATATAAAATGTGTCTTTTCGAAAGAGGTGCATGGTTTTAAAGTCGATTTGAAAAATTCATAAATTTGTTTGACCTACATAAATTTTGGATTGACCTGCAAAAATAATTTTTTTAAAAAAACAAAAATTCCTTAAAAATCAATAAAAATCAGAAATTTAACTTATACATATTTTTCCGTGACCCACATCAAAAACTGGTTTCCATGTTCACATGACATACACAAAAATAATAGGAATTTTAGGAAAAAAACAAAAATCCTCAGCGGAGTTAGGAGAATCGACCCAATGGGTACGTATCTATCAAATTTATTTTAGAATATAACAACTAAGAACTAACAAATTTATCTAATGATTCATTCTCAGCAGCTTACTTAATTGCCGAAAACTTTATTAATCACATCACTTCATTAATCACTCGTTACTTCGATTTTTACTTTTAGTACATAAATTGCATGTTTTCACCATTTAACGTATATGAGTACTCAAGTAGTAGCAACCATTCTCTATTGGTTTTGGAGCTTGGTGAAACATACAGCAGCGATGGCGAACCTTTTTGACAAGGGGATCACAATTGAATTTATTTTTTGAAAATATCAATCTACGGGACAATTATTATTTTAGTTATTAAAAATTTAGCAAAAATTCATGCAAATATAATATGATTTTATTTATTATACATTAAGTAGATATTAGAACATATTAGAATATATTAGAACATATTCCTATGATTATTATTTTATAATTAATAAAACTAAAAAAACAAGTGTGTCACTTGAATTCGTTCCGTGAGTCATGGGTTCGCCGTCGCTGACCTAAATTCTGTAAATATTTCATTATATAGTTCCTAAATGAAAACTATAAGCAACAAAATGATCCGAGACTACAGAACATAGTTTTCAATGTCGCGTTATTGAAAGAAGGATAGGTGACTTCATTAGGTAATTCATTGCCTTTAACTAGATATATTTTAATACTACAGTCTTCCACCTAGGTGTTATGTTTGAATAAAACGTTGTGTGAAAACTCTAAATATGACACACAACCAAGTTTTATTTTGCTTGTTGGGTACTTTACATTAAAAAATAAAAATTATATACGAAATTCCAATCTGTTTTGCTGATTACATTTTATTGGTTATATTTTGTTATAATTTTCGCGTTAAGCAATGACAATTCAAAATATCATGTTTTGACTACTTCTACTTTTACTGAGCAATATATGTTTACGATTTGACAGCACATGAATAAATGTTTATGAAAAAATTTCAAGTTTGTTTTTATAAAATTGTGAGTTTGCTTTTAAAAAAAAATTATAGAAAATTAATACTCCTCTTACAAATTAACCAAAG
>CAUHTR010003385.1:0-46678 GCA_959609185.1 Schmidtea polychroa
TCTGAATGCACGCACATCTATTCTAAGAAACTAATGAAGTAATAAAAAATATATTAATCTCTTAGATCTTAAGAATAGTTTATTACTTAATTTTTGTTCCAAATTGGCTTCCTAATTTTGCGCCCCCTAATTTTGGCGCCCGGGGACAAATGTCCCCCCCCCCTGCCCCCCTAGTTACGCCACTGATTCTGAGTATATAAAAAATTTAAGAATACATTTTCTATGGTTTTAGAGAATTCTAATATTTTTAGAATAGTTTTAAAATCTATGAAGTATTTTTGATATTAATAAATTTGATAATTTTTATTCATATATCTAAATATAGAAACAGTGTATTATTCAACATAAAAACCTTTACTTAGAAATTCTCACATAACAATTTCTTTACAATTAAATTTAAAAGGATTTAAAAATTTCCCAAAAATTTAAAAATTCCCTAAAACAAATTTTTTAACTCAAAAAAATCCCAAAATCCCAAAATTAAAAATGCATAGAAAAAATTTCTAAATATTAAATTTTTGTAGTCACACACACAAAACCGATTTACAAATTATACATCCATTTACTAATATAGAAAATAATAATCTTGGGTCAATTTAAAATTTAAATTATTGATAAAATTCCGAAACCTCAAAAACTTGTTGTCTGATTATAATAACTTTTATACATACACAATCAACTAAAATAATTTTTTCTTTTATATTTATTTATTTATTAAAACATGCAAAGATTAAATTCACCAGTCTGTCGCCCACTCAGCCAAAGCTGGCGTAGTAGTTTGAAAATTGTTAAAAATTGAAAAGATAAGTTTCACAACCAGCCTACTCAGGGTCTGGATTGTTAATTTGAATATTAAAATTAATAAAAAATTAATTGAGATAAATTTATTTAACAAATCATATTCTTTCATTAATAATACATATCAACTGCAATAATATAAGTCGAACCACTTTTCAATAATTATTTATAAATGACGTAAACAATATACATAATCAACCTATAAAATTGTCTAGTATCGAACAAAGAAACTGATGTAGTTATTAATAATCTACAATTCCTTGTCAATCGCACAGAAAAAATACTTGAAGATAATTCAATTGAATCATTCTCAAGATACAAGTTATATACAAGTTATTTCCTTCATAGATAAATTTAATGTTGAAGATTGCGTTTCCATTGAAATATTTTCAATTATTGTATTATTACTAGAGCTACAGCCTAGTGCATATTCACTTTTTGTAAGACGTCTAACAATTTGAATGGCCTTGCGAGAAATTCCGTAATCTTCCTGAGCGTCTGAGGTCTTCCGATCAAAGAAATATGCTAAAATGTCAGAATATAGTGCACGTTTCTCTTATTTTAATAACAAGATTACTCAAAATTGTGTTTTGGACGCTTAGCTCGTTAAGTATGAAATTAAGAGTTACAACTGCCATCTATAAGTTTATATTTTCGCATCATAATGCTTCCACTGCTACTTTAATTGGTTGCAATTAATATCAATTTTAAATCAATTAGGCATTTTTTACATAAAGCTTTAGTTCAAAATTTAAAGAATTTTTTTTTGAAAAATTCATTCGAAATATTTTTTCATTGAAAATTATTTCAAAGAAAAAAAAATTTCAATATGTCAATGGCGGTATTGAACGGAATGAAGGTTTTATAACTTTACTGTTTTAGCTCAAATACCGGTATACCGGACACTGGTATTGTAATCCCTAAACCGAATAAAAGAGAAACTTATTCAAGGGAATATTTTATGCATTATTTGATGATGAAATTACATGTTCACGAATTATCATAAGTTTCATGTACCTAAAAAACATATTTTAGAGAAATCAGGATCGAACTTTAAAAATTATTTTCAATGGTCTGTATAGGTATATTATTATTTTATTTAAATTATTAGCATCATTATTTACATTAATGAAACAAAAATTGTGCCATGGGTCGATAAATACCGTGGATGGAATATAATGATTGAACCCGCTACAAATGTAAAAAATACTGATGTCAAATTTGAAAAACTAAAGAATTAATTTACTGGCTTAGGAGTTGTATATATTAGTATGACGGCGTATCAAAAACTTTAGCAAATTTTAAACTTGATTTATTTGTTTTAAATAAAACAATAACAAACCACAACAAAAATTTATTAAAGTCGTTGATTTTAATCTTTGTATTTTCAAAAAATAATTTTGAGTCGAGATAATTTTATTCAAAAGAAGTAGATATATATACAAAATTTTGTAATTTTATCTTGGGGTCCAAACAATCAATGTTTCAAAATAAAGTGCTTAGAAAAGACATAGATATGACAGAAATAATGCAGAAAATACCACAGCAAAACATAAAAATTACTCACGGATGATTCTCGATAAAAATTATCATGCATTAAAGTTCAAATTAAAATTTTATCATATCCATAGAACTGAAATTATTGAAAATATCATCATTATTCGTACCTGATTTTGCGTTTATGAGTGAGTGCGCATGCGTTTGTGCATTAAAACAAATTCAAATATAATAGATCAATTTATTTATTGTCGTAATTTTGATCCTATTCTTTATTAATTAACTATTCTTTATTAATTTTTATTTTATTTATTTTAAACATTTTAAATTTACTTAATCTTTATTATTGGCGTTTACATGTTGAATTTTGAAGTTTTTATTAATTTTTTAAAATTCTTTTGCATTATATTTTTATGTATTTTCTAATCTATTTTTAATAATTTAGTTCCTAAAATTTCGAATTTATTTTATTCACGACTTCATGTATGATTTCTTTTTTGTTATGTTTGTATTATTTTCTTGTTATTATTTTAATATTATTTTTATGTTCATGATTTTCCGTGTTTGTTTTCTCATTCTTCTTACTTCTTGTTTTTATAGAGTCTTGAGTGTAACTCTACAAAATTCTATGTTTTCGTGTTGTGTTATTGACCTGTTCCTACAATATCATCACTATTAAAATTTTATTTTATTTAATTTCCAATTTTGTCTCAATATCATTTTCTTTATGATTTTTAAAAAATTTTGATTTATTTTCAGTCGTTTTCATATTATTAAAACATAGTTTTTATCTGAAGTCTAATTATTTATTTCAATTTTTAATTTAAATGTTTTTTTCTTTTATTTTCAATTTATTTGTATTTTATGTTCCAACAACATTTCCCCCTCAATTTTTGAATGCTATTAAGTATTTTATTTTATTGTAATTTTAACATTTTTAAAATTGTTTTTTCATTTATTATTTGAATTTTTGCGTTTTTATGGTTGTGATATTGTTCTAGAATATAGACGATAAAAATAAGATAAGAGTTCGTTTTGGTTTATTTTAAAACTGTTAAATAAATAAATCCTAACTAAAAAAGAAATTACTTGATCACAATAATTAATGTCTTTAAAAACAGGATTTTTAAAATCAATCCAAAAAATATTGATAAATTAAATTTAAATGTCTAAATTTACTTAAACTACTTTTCTGTGAAAAATAATAAAGCATCATTTCAAGTCAAATTTACAGTCAAAGTGCATATAATACTTCCAACTATTTTTCTAAAATTCTGATAGTATTATTACAAATAGAATTGTGGTAATATTATTTGATTTATTTGGCTTTACTACGTTGACGTTCATACTGAAGTGTTATTTTTACTATCAAAATTGTTTTAAATTTAAAATAACATTTCTTTAAATAAACTAATCGTATGTCTAAGTTTCAAATTTTTTAATTAAATGTTATTCTTTATTTTAGGTTTTTAATCGTCATCATTAATATTTTAAACATATTTTTATACTAAGGAATTATTATTACATTATTACATTATGAACATATGTATATTAAATTAAATAAATAATTATTTATTATCTCTTTTTTGTATTTATATATATATTAAAATATTATTTTTTTAGATTCTAATTTAAATGTTTCGCATATTATCGAATACAGTTGCTTCATCTCTGTCTTTAGTGGAGTTTGCTACTCATAAGGCTTTTCCCTTGACAGTTAATTTACGTAGTTACAAGATGAAAACTGTTCTAAAGAAAAGATGCGCATTCTGCCGATTTGAACGAATAGATGGTGTTTTAACTATCCAGTGTTCTTCCAAACCTAAACACAAACAAATGGAAATGAGTTATAATCCTAATCCGAGAATAAATTTTAAAAGAAAAATTTGGAAAGAGGTTCGATGGTATTAGTGTTGAAATAATAAATTAGTTATTGTTATTAGCTCATAATAAATTTAATGTTCTAAACCACGAAATATTTTAAATTTCCAAAAATAGATGTTATGATGAAAGTCGCAAAGATTGTTTAGTATTCAACTTTCGATTTAGTATTGGTGTTGATTCGATAAAAATTTAACTTTTGGTGTGTCAAATACCCTATTCTTACTTTTTAAGTCCTTAATAATCATTTTATTAGATTTATCCAGCGGAAAATGGTACTGAATTAGTTGAAAGAATTATTCAATAGGAAACGTCAATTGTCAGTTTATTTGCTTTGAGATAATAACATTTTTTCATTATTGTATTGTCAAGCAATATATGGCTAATTTTAAATACATGCGAAATAGAGTTACCAATTCCAAACACTTACTACTATGTTGTCTGGCTTCCCGTGAATATCACAAAGTTAGGCTATTTAAAATAACTGACAAGGGAATTAGACGTACATACGTATGTTGTGACCAAGTAAAAGGCAACCTCGTAGCATTAAATGATCCATGTGGCCAGTAAGATGCGTTTTCTTTAATCCTCAGTTGTGCCGCTATACAGAACAACCTTTATTAGCGATTTATCATAAGTAGCATCAAACTTTTTATTCCAAAACAATCAGGATAATTTAAATTCAATAAAATAAAAATACGCGTTCTTTATCAATCCGTTACTTCAGGCATTTTTAAAACAGTAAATCATTATAGCCATTCACAATTGATAGGAAAAATATTGGTCATCTGTATTTAATTTATGCAGTTCTTTCATGTAATCGTATGAATCGACTTATTTAACGCAAATTATAACTAAACAATTTTAATTAATAATTAAAGTGTACTTTAAGCGTCACTCACAATCACCAAAAAGAGAAGGTATAATTCTTTAGTAGTACTACCAGAACCCATCTTGCCCCGTATACGATGAGAAACATACTCTTCGATATTTAAGTTATCATCAAATAAAAACATTAGGTTAATTTTCTCTTGTAAATAAACTAATTACTTAAAAAACAAAAATACTTTATTTTGATCCTTACATAAAAATTGATAAACTATCTCATCCTTATATGAATTTAATAATTAAAAACTTTCAAATCAAACGAGCATTAAAGACGAAACAGAATAAAACCAATTTAATTCAATATTAATTAATCTCAGCTTTGGTACGAGAAATTTCATTTTTTCCCGGTGACCAATCCGGATAAGCATTTTCTATTTTCTCAACAATACAATTGACGGAATGACAAATCCATTCGATTTTACTGTCCCACGATGCCAACGATTTATACTCTAAATGAAAAGAAATTATAAGTAAATAGAGAATTTTAAGTAAAAAATACTAGGAAATCTCACGTAACCCGACATTTGATCGATTGTGCCTACCAACCTATCCTCCGATATCATCGAGGAAATAAAATTCTCAGTCTGAAATGGGAAAAAATTATCAGCATCTTCATTCTATATAAACAAAAGAAATTGATATTCAATAAGTTTACATATTTGACATTGGATCTTCCTGAACCACTGGGATAAAATCAAAAAACCGAGATATTTTTTAAATAAAAAATATTAGCATTATAATATATATCATACTGCTGACTGCAAGTAATCCCAGATGTTTCTTGCCACCCCTTACTGATTTAATAAAAACAATAGAATATAATCTACATCTATAAATAGCAACAAAAAGTGATTGGATGAACACGTGCATAAATGACATTACTTTATAAAGGTGGAAAGGGGTGGATTATTAACTAATGAGGTGTCCTCAATGGAAGTATGTATACAATATTGTGGAGACTGAAGTATAAAAAGCTAGGAACCCTGATACGGAGATAAAAACTTAGTCCTAATGACCTAAAATTATTTTGAGAAATATGGATTATTTCATGTCTAAATTGAAAGTTTGGAAAATCAACAATTTCCCTTAACTTAATTCAGAGAGAAATAACCAAAAGTACTGCGAGAAAACAATCGAGTAGAATAATGAGGAAATAGAAAATTTTGATAATCGATATTTATCCGAAAATTAACGGATTTTTTCAGTAGATTTGATTTAGTGAAAAGAAAATTTAAAAGGCTGTTTTATAACTTGCAGCAAACCCTCGAATATTTACACATCACACAAATAAAATTAATTAATTAGAAAATTCTTTACTCCGTAATTTATAGGGAGCGCGTAAACAAAATCCCAAGGTTAAGAGCGATTTGGCAAGGAAATCAAATTAGATTTATTTTAAGGAAATGAAGTTAGAAATTGAGAGCAAAGATGAGGTATAAAAACCAGCTTGAAATCGACAAAACTGCTAGGAGAAAGGAAATGCCGTATCGATCCTGTTTATAGAAAAACAAGTTTATTACTATTGACCATATTCAATGCATAATAGTTAACATTGATACTGTTAACTCGAATCTTGTAATCAAAAACATATGAATTGGTCTCAGTGATTCCTACCGAAACCCAACGATTGAAAGTTCAATCATTTGCGATCTCACTCTTTTTTTCTAGCCACAGGAATAAAAAATTGATATAACGTGTACTTTGATTGGCTAAGTGTCAATTTTAAAAGATTTTGGCGTCAGAATTTTCCCTAAATGTATTATTATTAAAAATGATATGCATAATTGGATAACTATCTCAATTGATTTTTATAAAGGCATTTAAATAATAATAAATAACTTAAAATATAGATGGGGAGTGAAAGGATGAAACAATCCCAGCGTACAAATCTCCCTCCTTTTATTAATATAAAATAATATTAACATAGAGATTAAATAATCAGATCTAACATCATTGGGAGATATTTTCAATAATTGCGACGCGCTTTCAAGACTAATCGACGAATAAACGTGACTAATCGATGAGATATTACTTTCTACCATGACTTTTTTCAATAGCAACTCGTTTTTGTGATATGGTAATAATAGATTCATTATTCCCTGGAAATCGTTCTCATCGACCAATCGATTGAGAGACCTGAACACCAAAGTAAGATGATTGGTTAGAAAACAAAATGAATCTACATCTTTTCTAATATACTAAACGTAGGCAAACTTTTACAACGTTCGTCTTTACATAGTGTAGATAACAATTTAAATCGACTGGGAGATGCTGCGGTTAATATTGCTGATATAGTTGCTTTTATTAGATAGATTTCTTTTTCTTTATTATCGGTGATAAATTGATGCAATGAAAGTTCCATAAATCGCTGAGACGCTTCGAGGAATCTCTGTTTCATATCCAGCATTTCCGCATACAATCTCTACCAAATGCATTTAAATCGAAAATAAAGCTTAAAAATACTAACTTTATAGTGAATATAGCACTGATCCTTGTTAACTTCGTTCAGTAATTGACATGCTCGATTTATGTATGATTCGGCATCTTTAACGGAATAGCATTTCAAATAGTATTCAGCTATTTTCAAATTTAAATTCAATTTTTCATCATTAGCCATTGACCTACAATAATGTTAAAATAACTTTCTATCTACTGAACTACCTTTGATTCTCTTCAATAAGTGCCCCACTTAGTGTAAGAGCAGCGTTTGAGAAATCACTAATGTCTTCGTAACATTTAGCTATGTTTTCTCGACATTTTATTGTCTAAATTTTTAATTAAAAATAAATATTTGTATTTAATAAATTTGTAAAAACAAAATTTTAAAGACCGAAATACCTCTTCTCTAAATGTTTGTAGCCGGTTGGAGATTTTGTTCAAAATTTTATTTAAAGATTCAATAACTTCAACAAATTTATCTTTATATACCACACAATAATTTACAGATACACGAACAAACAGTGGAGTTAAGCTGAGTGACACATCGCTAAATGCTATATCACGTTTAATTTATCGAAATTTTAAATAAGCTTACTATGCTCAATGATTCGATACACCACAGAAGGAGTACAAGCTTCGTAGGTATTATTAATTTTATCAAGAAACTCTTCGATACTACAAATAACTTACATTAATATAAATCACAAAACCTTCATCTTACGAATTTACATGGTCTTTAATTTCGTTGAAATTATATATCAATTCTAAAATTTCAATATCACTACAATTAGAATTATTATTATTCATATTCTGTAATGTTGAATTATAATCGTTATAATGGCGGTACATTTAAATAAAACATTTAAGTATATTTAAACAGATATTTTTACTTCTGAATTTTTTAATGAATCAATGTTTAATAGATGTATAAATCACTGAATATTTCCAAATACAAAAAAAAATGATTAGCTAGAAATAAATTTTAGTGAAATTAAAAAATATTTTTGTTCCATAGTATTTTGCCAAAATTGGATAAATTTGAAAATAAAAGGACTTGAAATTACATTGACTTTAAACTGTGTTTTAATATTTTCATCTATCACTTTTTTCAAGATTTAAACAGAAAATTTTCATAATTATTAAGAGACTTAGAGAGTAGGGTTGTCAGATCACTTGCTTGTCAAACCAGAACACTTCCTTGACTATAAAACTCAAGAATTTATAAACTTTAAACAAATTGACAACAATATATAATAATAATTGATTGACAGGAACTATCTTATAGTCGAAAATCCATCCTATAATTTTATAATGATCTAATTTTCTACTTTCAGAAGAACAATTCAGGGGATATACTCATTGAATGTCCGAAGGATCTTATGATTCCATTCCCCTTCTGACAATTAATATATTCGACAAAATTCATCTACACACGACACAATCCTTAACAAGGGCAAATTTTTAGTATGCTAGAGATCAAAAAATTTTCTGTAATATGAAAAATGCCAGAACTACTCCTCATTACACGTTATTTTTAGTATTTTAATTTTATTCTTAGATTTATTGTAGTGATTATTAGTTTGTAGTTTCGAGTTGTACGCCGTTGTATTTGACAAGATTGTTGACTATCTCATATTAAAATTAACATGAAATAAATTTAACTAAGATAGAAGATACATTAAATAAATACAAATTACCGCACAATGAGCATAAAATTCAGATAATTTCAAAAAACTGAGAGCATAAAATTTTCACTACACTTACACCAAACACCGCTGAGATACGTTTCCTATAATATAAGAAAAAAATCAATAATCTTACATTATAGAAACATACATACTTTGAATTCAAACTGATGTTCTGATACACCTAAATCCGAAGTATAAAAGTCTCTATACGCGTTGGTGTGTTCATCAGTGAATGACTCACCACTTATGTATGAGAATGTGAAGTTATTTACTTCATTTATTCAATTTTATTAATGGTTTTAGAATTAAGTTTTTTAAATTTAAGTAAATTTTAAGGCTTGAATTTTGATTTATATAATTATGAGATCATTATTTAAGCTCTTAAATATTACTTGTAGTCAGCATTTATAAAATAAAATATTAATAATTAAATTTCAGGTGTTTTTTTATGAATTTTATGAATTTGTTTGGAATTATTTCAATAAAATGTAAGTTAATATATTTTTAATTATAAATAAATAAAGTAATCACCAAACACATTTATTTTTTAAGACATTTAGGAAAGAAGCGGTGTATATGGATAAAATAGTTTTTTAAGTTTTTGTAATCTTTCTCCAGCTCATTTTCAATAGCCTCTTTGACGATGTCAAATCTGCTTGGATAGGACATAGGGCTAAACCCATTTGTCCTTGATATTTTTTTATGCTGCCTTTAATTTTGCTAAACACACTTTCTATTGGATTGAGGAATGTACTATACGGTGGCAGGTTTTCGATATAATTATTTGGAGATAATGCTCCACCATGAATTGAAGCATTGTCTTGAATGAGACGGTATCCGGTCCCATTCAATTTTGTACTTAATTCATTATTGAGATGTTGGTAGGTATCCTTTTGTAGGACCCTACAATTAATTGGTCATGAATTGCACCTTTGACACCTATTGTCAAGAGAAATGACATGTTTTGTCCACGGTTATTTGAAACTGTGGAGTATAATCTTTCTCCTTTTTCCTTTCTTCCAAATGTTTGGATTGTTCAGGTATTGAAACCACACTCATCAATGTAAATGAGATTTTTGTCTCGTCTAACTTCTTCGAGATATCGTGTAACATAGTTCATTCGGATTTCAAGTACACAATCAGAATTTTGTTCGGCGACACATGATCTTACTTTTTTCACAGATATTAATTGATTTTTCAGAAAACGGAAAATAGTAGTTTTAGAGGCCATGCAATTTTGTTGCAACAGGAAAATACACATTTCTTCTAAAGATGCATAAAAATTGGATTCCACGAAATCCAATAAATTATTTCCCTGTTCCTCTGATATGATTTTTTTCTACCACTTTTTTGCCTTTGCAAACTTCCACTTATTTTTTATATCTATAAATTATTGTTCCAATCGATATTTTGGAGATTCCGAGTAATCTTCCAAAATCTTTATAATTTTCCCCATTTTCAAAAGCATTGATACGACGAATTTTGTCACTTTCTGAAATTCTATGAAAATATTATTTTTTTAAAATAAATTATTAAAATTTACGATTTTCGAATTTTTTTTTGCAAATCCAAAGATATCGATGGAAATTGTCGAATATTATAAATGCTACCTTCACACAAAGGAGTTGGACAAGAAATATTTGATATGCTGTAAAATATTTTAATTATTTGTAATTAAATGAAAAAATTCTTACATTGTCAGATCTTCACCTTCGTAAAAAGGAAGTGTTTCCAAAGAAATATCTGAAAATCTAAAGAAATATTAACTTCAAAAATATTTTGTTAGGTTTTTAGTTAATTTAAGTCGGTTACCTCTGACTCCTCGTGTCGTTTAAATCAAAACAATAACGACCCAACGTATATTGAAATAACAAAATTCACAATCTTCTATCAAAACTTTACAATCAATAATCAAAGTTACGTTTGACCGATTCTCCGTTCGGTGTTGATACTTTGATAAAGATAATATTCACCTTTTATTCCTTTAGGTTCTCTTGACCCACGTTTTCCTTTTGTTTTTTTAATTTGACCCTTTTACACTCTTTTTATTCTTATTCTATCTCTTCTTTTTCCCCAATCTCATAAATTCGTTTTTGCCTTTTTCCTAAGCTCAATTTCTTCTAACCCTAGCTGAGGCAAAATGCCGATTTGCTCTGATTTTCCCTTTCCTTATATACTCTTCGAAATCGGGATGACAAATGGTTATTGCCGAGTCAATCTTTCACTTGACATTTGCTTCCACGTATCTGCTTCAACGTACTGGTGGGTTACTGGTGGTTGAATGTTTAAGTGCTGTTACCAGCGTAACCCAGAATACAACGTTGTTTTCCGCTTGGTACCCGTTGAGTGATCAACGTTGGTACTGTACCAAGGGTTGAGTACTCGCAAAAAGTGAGCGCATCAGAGCACTATAATTGTCGAGCACTCTATGGGTTCACGGACTACCGATAGAAGGTGTGTGTCCGATTTCTCAGGTCCCTTTATCAAAATTGTTTTCCCAACCTTGTGTCCAAACTCTCATTTTTCAAGCAGTCTCTCATTTTCCAGGCAATCATAAACTATACCAATCATTATTTTATCACTACAAACTGTGCATTATTTTAATAAGGAACATATTATTTGAATACTACAACAATACATAAGAATACTACAAAACACCTAAAATCAAATATAAGTTCAAACAGGCTTATGGGTAGGGCTGGCCAATTCCGTCGTGGCTGCTAGTGACGAATTTGCTTGCCGCTCGTATTCGGCCAGTCTAGCTTTCTTCAATTTTCCCCGAATATTTCGGCCTAACCGCTTCCTTTTGGGTTTTTCTTTCGCGGCCGGGGGGTATATTGCAGCTAGTTCCACGGTCAACGGCCGGATTTGACTTATGGCGGCTCCGTGAACTATTTGTTCATTGCGCTCGGTTTCTAACGCGCGGAGCTGGAGCTTCAGTGCCCGGATCTCCATCTGATCCTGCGCAGCTTGAGTCTGCAGCTGAAGGATCTGCGCTACTTTCCTTTTCATATCCTCGGGACTAAACCAGGTGCTTTCCAGTTCCCGGCAGCGTCCCTTGAGCTTGTCTACCCGTATGCGGAGCTCTTCAGACTGTTTTTGAGCTTCTGCCCTATCCTGTCGCATATTCTCCAATAGGTTGAACACTAGATAAATTCAACGATTATATTCTTGCAGCATGCTATTCATTCAATTATAAAATAAAATCAATATTATAAATAAACATAGGTTCAAACGCTAAGTACGCAATACCCAAGATAATTTATTAAAATGACTGGAATAATTATCACTAAAAATGAATTTCAATTAAGTCGCAACTGAATAATAATTTGCAACAGGAAAATTTTGACGATGGGTCAGTTCAGTTGCTTGCGAGGTCTTCCCCTCTTCCGCGGGGTTGCCTCGGTCTCTTCTAGGGCCTCCACGGTTTTTCCCTCTCTTTCTGCTCGGATTTGTAACTCGATCTTCCTGAGTCGTATCTGAGCGGCTTCCACATCCCAGGCCGCTTGATCTCGGACCTCCTGTAACCGGTTGTTCTCCGGCTCTACCTTTACCCAGGCCGGGGCATCTACTTCGGGGCCCATCCGGATTACTCGGTTGGAACAATCTAAGTCCCGTCCCTGGCTCCACCGATGGATGTGATGCCAGACGTACCGGGACCGGAGTCGGGTGATCATTTGCCAATCGGCTTCTCCTTCGCTAAAATCATCTGATTGAGACATGCCTGCAATCTAAAAGTCAAGACCCTTGTACAACTGGTGTGACTTATCCAATAAAGTCATGATACCAATATACGAAAAATTCATACTTAAAATAAGTTGTAACTTAATTATCCGATTTACTATAATTAATCTAATTAATTATAACTTAAAATTTTCGATTTAAATTTATTAACTCGCCCTTTTAATTAATAAACTAAAGAAAAATTTCGTCGACATTAAGGATTTACGCGAGAAATTCTATACCCTGTCTGATATTGCACAAAAGTCATTTTGTTTTAAATTGCTATTTTTAATTCTTATAGTTTGTTTACCACTAGTTGGTAATTTAAAATTTCATATATTAATTTTTCTTGATATTTTTAGAAAATCGGAATAATTATCACTAAATGCGGGTACATCAGGTGGTGGGTATTAGTGACGAGCTCAGTTTCTTGCTCACTTACTCCTCCCCTGGTTGTGCTTGTTATAAGTGGTACAACCATCTTTTATGAATTTGATAATTTATTTATTTATCGTATATTTTTAATTTAAGGACGTTTGACGACAATTCTTTCTGGCTGGAGATGTAGAAGTTTAGATTTTGGAGATCATCATGCAATTCCTAGTCAGGACTTATATTTTTGGGTCCGTAGTGGTTGGATACTGTACGTTGTTGATCATAATAAAAATCCTTCGTCTTTTATCAATGATAATTTAATTTGCTAACAAACAAAGTTACATGTTCACCATTCATTCGGAATTTAAAAGGGTTAGCTTACATACTTGATCATACACTCCCACCCCTGTTCCCTGGTAACTTGGATAATGGTAACATTTTCTCGGGGGGGGGGTGTTACTAAAAATAGCTATTAAGGATTTTACTCATTCCTATTGGATCCAAGGGGGTTGCTACTAAATTTAACTTTGGAGAAAGTCCTAAATCGATATTTCGATTAGAATATTGATTTTGGTAGGTAATAATTGCCGATAGTAATAATAATATATAACCAACTAATATATACAACTACTATATATAACTATAATATATATAACTAATAATATTAATAATGATAATAATAATAACCATAATAATATTAACCGTATTGATAATAATGACAATAACAATAATAATAATACTAATGACAACGATAATACTAATAATAATAATCTAATTATTTCAATTGATAATTTATGATTTTAGTAAGATTGTTATATTCTTAATTCCAACGTCGTACACTTCTATGTGAGCTATTGTAGCTGTTTGTATTTTATATATTAATTATAAATTTTTATAATTCATTTTTACCTTTATACCTTATATTTATTATGTTTTATAATGCAAATTTACCTCGAATTATTTCTATTCCCTATTTTTGTAGCTAAAAGTTCTAATTATGTATAGTTTATTTTCAAAACTGTTTCATATACAACTCATTATAATTTATAATTTTTTATTTTTGGATTTGCAATTTTTTGTCGACTTTATACATAACTTTTTAGAAATTACCTTTTGTAGCCAATATTGTCTTCTAATTGCTTATGCTAGTAAAGATTTATTTGTAACTAATTTTAAGTTATGTTTTCAGGATTAATACACATCTATAGTTTACATATAACTAGGTATAGGTTATATTTCTAATCAACATTTATATACTATTATTTCTGATCTATACTTTATAATTAAATTTTAATCATACCGATTGATAATTTATATTTTCAAGATCGATATGATTCATATATATATATATATATATATATATCATGTTATAATTATTTGCAATTTCCATTGTTATAATTAAAATTTTTACATAACTAATTATGATTTAGATTATCAGGACCCAAAATTCATACGGAAATATTTATAGGATTCATCTTTGTGGTTAAAATCTATCCACTATTATTACTAGGTTACCTTTTCAAAGTTGGCATATATATATATACAATTTATACATAACTGGATATCATTTATATTTTCTGACCTATATACACTTATTTATGGTTTAACTTCATGGTCAAGATTTATCCATATTGTTCATAGGTGATGTTTTTTTAAGCTGAGATAATTATACACAAATAGGGTAGAAATTCTGATCCATTCGCAATTTATTTTCTGGAGAGTTAAATTTTATAATATCTACATTTAAATTGGACTCATTAGAACTATAAGCAATTTAGAAACCTACTCAGATTAAGTTCTACCTATACGTGTGCCAAATATCTTTATCATTTCAATTACTTTGATTCCAATCAAATTCTATCTTCGTTATTACAAAACTCTAAATTCGGCCGACGTATAGGCATAATCGAAATTTTTATTGCTATTCAACCGACTACCTTACTGTATTGTAGAATTGTATAAGTTTGGGTCTGAGTTCTACTCAAATTATGACCTTAGTGTGGAGTTGTTGTTCATGATTTTAAATGTTGATTTTATTTGTGTATTAAGCAAAAGGTCGGGAAGAATATTGCTTCCATGGCCCCACTGTGACCACTTCCACAAACCTTAGTGTTATGTGTGGAGTCAACCATTTACGGTCGACCTTACATAAATACCAAGAGTCAGACGGAGGTTTTCCTCGACCTAACTCCATGGCAGGACCATGAAGTAGTTCGACCTCCGAAGGACCCGAACAAAAAAAAATCTATAATATCGATCAATATAATATAGATAGTGCATGTTGGTAAAATTTTAAAATTATAAGCAGGACCGATCAGAGACGTGCTCGGACGCCGCTGATCCGTCGAGAATTACTAAACATAAAAGCTTAAAAAAAATTATCTTTAATAAACAAAGGATGAGGTTAACATGATTACATTCCATAAAATTACAATAAGTAAAAAACTTACTAATGATTGTTCAAACAAAATTCTCAGAAAAATATTGGCATAAAGTATATCTATGACCGAAACGTGTCGGTATATATACCTATTTTGTACACGTGTATGTATTGATGCATTAAAACAAACTCGAATTCTTTTTATTCCAGAATTTTCTATTTTACGATTTTGCTAATTTTAATGGCGATTTTTGTGCCATAATTTTTGTTTTTATTTTTATATTTTTATTTTTTAATTATTTTTTGTTAATTTGACGTCCATGATGGATTTGGAACGGTTCCAGAACATTCTATTTTACTTTTAATTTAATTTTTATTTTAACTGATGTTTTTCTGAATTTCTTTTTGAGATTTTTTATTTTTAATACTAATTTATTTATTTTCCTTAACTTTTGTTGTTCTAGATGACTTTTGTGATGGTCATCACCATTTTATAGAATGTTCTGGGTTTTTCTGGAATGTTTTGCTGTTTTTATCGTCTTTTAAGTTATTCGAGTTTGCTTTTGGTAATTCTATGTTTGTTTGGTTATTTTTGAGTTAGATTCTTGCATCACTTCTTGCTTTTGTATAATTTTATTTAATTTCTTTGTTTATGTTTTTGTTGCTTTCTCCTTTAGTTAATATTGTTTATTTGGTGTAGGTTTTACTATTTAACTATACTTGGTGCTTTTTACTTGCTGTGTACCTACACGTTTCAGTCACAATTAGTATTTTGGGTCTAGAAATCAGTTCTAGCCCAACAGTACAAAGATAATTAATGGTCCGTCCGGCCTTTCTACACGCACTATCTTCTCCTTGCTCTTTTCCACTTAATCATTGTGTCAAGCTAATGGGCCCAAATCTTCCTTCTGTTTACTTTTCTTCTTGTTTACCCAACTCGGGTTTCCTTCATATCTCGGGTTCTCTATTGGGTCGGGATTGCCATTAGCTCGGGTTTTCTATTAGCCAATTAATTAATTAATTAATGTTTTCTGTTTTTACACATTTGGATGCTTTTCGACCCTTCCTAACCATTTTCTGATGAATCCCTAATCATCATCTTGTTGACCATTAGCTAATCTATGCCTATCCCGTTTTCCCAATTCGATTTCGATGATTTTACAATTTATTGATTTTTCTCGGATTTCTGGGTTCTTGCCTTTCGTAATTGCTTTTGGCATTTTCTAATACTGCTTCCATCACACTTTCCTTTACTATCAATCCTGTGCATGATCACGCTTTTATTTGTCTTTTCTCTTCACTTATTAACCTAATTTTCATTTAAATTTATTTTAATTTACAGACCTCAACAATTTTATAAATAGATCTTACGATGTTTCGTCGTCCTTTTTTCGAAAAGTCAAAGTAAAGTTATTCGATTCAGAATCTAAAATTTTTTTCCCCATGAATTTTTAATATATTAAAAATAATGATATGTTAACAATATGTTAATTACTTTTAACTTTCGGAATAATAAATTTGAGTGTATTTTATATTATGTGTCTATTTTTTGTATGTAAAATTATTTTTCTGTCACTCGCTCAATTCCTATAATAAAACTTTTAACTTTCGGAACATTAAATTTTTGCACACAGCTAAGTTCCTATATTATAATTTTATCGATTTTTTTTAGATTATAGAAACTTTTATATTTCGGATTTAGGTGTAATCTAAAAAGTGGAAGAAAAATTAAATACTGAACACAAACACTACACATACTAAAAAACACATGCACACTTTCGATATATGGAAATGCACCACTGAGATACTTTTCTATAATAGTAGATAGAATTGTGCTCCATTATTCATCGTTAAACAAAGACATTTTAAGGGGATACCTGGTTTTGACAATGAAATTTTATTTCAACAAAGACATTTAAACATAGACGATGAGACCTAGAGATTATATGACTCATCGCTATGACTCATCGAGGTGACTCATCGATGACTTATTTCAAATTTAAATTACAAATTTGAATTTCGAAAGGTCAAACCTTCAACCAAGGGTATCATTCAAAAGATCTTGAAAAGGTCTATCCAATATTCATACCCTCGAAGGTGTATGGTAGGTCCTCGACCTTCAACGGGTCAAAAACTTTCGAATTATTTCAAACTTTATTATATATACATCATTCGAAAGGTATTTGAGAGGTGACTATGATGGTCATACCCTCGAAGGTTTATAGTGGGTCAATAACCTTCAAAGAGTGCCCGAAATTAAATATTTTTCAAACAATATTATATATATATATATATATATATATATACTTTTGATGGTGATTTCGAATGTCATACTTTATCATCGTCGTACTTTCAAAGGTTGATGAATGATCCTGAACCTTCAAATCTATAAAAGCTTTCAAGGGGTTCAAAACCTTTAAACCTTATAATATATAGATATATACATAGATATATACATAGATATATAAATATAGATATATACATATCAAACATAAGGTAATTCAAAGGTGAGTATAATGGTCATACCCTTGAAAGTCATACCCTCGAAAAATCTAAGGGTCCAAGGTTACATTTTTAAAACCTTATAATATACATATTAAACAAAAGGTAATACAAAGGTTAGTATTGTGGTCATACCCTCAAAGGTTGAAGGGTCCAAGGTTTAAATTTGTAAAAGTTTATAATATATATCAAAGGTAATACAAGGGTACTTATCGTGACTCATACTTTTAGAACAAAGACAGTGAATGATCCGATGACTCATAATCTATTTTTAGAATACAGACAATGACTAACCGCTATGACTCATCGTCTATCTTTAGAACAAAGACAATGACTCATCCTTTTTAAGAACAAAGACCATGACCCACCCGATGACTCATAAACAGGCCTCCTCTAGAACAAAGACAATGACTCATAGTAAAATATTTAAAAAAATTATGACCTACTTGTTTTGGCAAACCAAAAGTTATTGTTCATATCAACCGATTTTATTGAAGAATGGGTTATTTTAAAACCCAGTGCAAGACCTCTTTAATGAGATATAGATATCTGTACTAGATTTAAAATTATTAACGTGCGCGCGGTAGATGTTATTATTATTAATATTATTATTATTATTATTATTATTATTATTATTATTATTATTATTATTATTATTATTATTATTATTATTATTATTATTATTATTATTATTATTATTATTATTATTATTATTATTATTATTATTATTATTATTATTATTATTTGCAAAGTTCTTATTATTTTATTTTCGAAGTTTCATTATTATTTACTTAAATATTCATAAAACTGTTGGGTAGTCAACTTGGTCAACACGAGTTTGCGCGTTACCAGTGGATGATAGTCCAAAAAAGAAGTAACCTTACACCATATTATGCTGACCGCTAATCAAAAACCCACACGATTACTTTCTCATCATGACACCCATGATTTACATCATGTTGGTATTGTGTCATGATGGCGAGGTAAGATGAATCAGGTGAGCCCCTGCCTTAGGACTACTCCTTCACCCTACCTCGACTTCTCCATTTCCCAACGGCCGATAGAAGAGCTTATGTCTTTTCCATTTTTTGAGGTATCGATCAAAATTATGCGACTTCGTTATCCATTTCTCATTCATCACCACAATTTCACCCATTTTAACAATACAACAGAAGAAAACTTCGGAAAAAGATAACAGAACTACCATTATTACGTGATCCAACATTTATTTAAAGAAAATACCATTATAACACCGATTTTCACAGTATACTGGGGTATATCTACATGAATTACTAATATCAGAGAATCAAACAAAAGGATTTGATGACAGCTGGTCTGCTCATTTGATAACAACATCAAGATTTTTACACATAATGTTACAAAGTCGACGGGGAAACTTCGGCGAAAATCATGTTGAGATCGAAGAAATCTCTCGCATCTTCTTCCCATGTAGTGCTGGATGACGGGACTACACGAAATGGAGGCTGTGATAGAGCTACTGTTTCAGCTGGCACCGCTCGAGACATCTGCATGACTTCGGCGACCAGTTTTGCCTCTCGCTCGGCTTGGAGTAGCTTCCATCTTTTTGTTCGTTCGGCCCGTGTTGGTTGTCGACGCTTAGAAGTTTTCTGCGGTATCGGGAGAGTGACATATTCCGGTAAGACGACGGGCCTTTGAATCACTTGACTGGTGCTTATGATGTTGACGTCAGGCGTTGTGGGTAGTAGCAGAGTATCCACACAACTGGGTCCATTGAGTAATGATAATGTGGAAAGACATTGTCCTCCTCCGCTATCGGCACATTAGCTATTTTCTTGGTGATGGTCGCCTGCACATAGACCTTGTGCAGGGCCTCCGACTGCTTCTTGACTAGCAATCGCAACGAGTGACTCTCCTCGATCAAACTATCGCGGCAGTGTTCGGCCCGCGACAACTTCGTTCTTACTTCTTTCATTTAAGCAGGAGAGAAATATGTCCCTTCAAGATGATCTGACTTCTTTTTCAGTAGTCCGATAATTTATAACACAAATGTTGACTAAAAGTAAAATTTAAAAACTTGGATAATGATCTCATATCTATTTGGATCAAAATTCAAGTCTTAAAATTTACTTAAGATTAAACATCTTACCTTCAAAATTGGCTAAAATAAATTTCAAGAAATGAAATTTATTAAATTTGTGAGTCAATTTGTTGAGGTTCAATAGGAGAGGTACAAAAATGAGGTGAAAACTCAATAAGGACACCAAATTCACAATAATAATTTAAAGTACAAAATATTAATTAAATAATCAAAAAAATTAAAATGAATATTTTCCGGGGAAAACTGGTATGAGCGGATGCCGAACAATGAGCCGAGTTCAAATATAATAACATAAAATCAATAGGGAGTCCATAGAGGTAATAAATTACAAAAAACTAAAATTAATTAAAAATGAACCCGAGCTAATGGGAAATCTGAGCTAATGGAGAACCCGAGACAATGGAAAAGCCGAGCGATGTGAGAGAACCAGAATTGTCAATCAAATTAGTACAGGCAATTTAATTAGCCGACTAAAAATTAAAGTGGGGCAAGCCGTCAAAGGAGACAGGCAAATTCCTCAGAGTAATTATAGCGACAAGAGGAAGCACGGG
Organism: Schmidtea polychroa; assembly: GCA_959609185.1. NCBI lineage: Eukaryota > Metazoa > Platyhelminthes > Tricladida > Dugesiidae > Schmidtea > Schmidtea polychroa. The sequence continues at coordinate 20,803 of CAUHTR010003385.1, forward strand.
GTTAATTGAATCCGAACTAATTTAACACAGCAAAATCAAATTACATGATGGGTATAAAAGTGACCGGCAAGTAATCAGAATGGCCAGTTGGTCGAAGAAAATTAAACGAACAATTTAGCGAGAGTGAACAAAGAAAACTTTGAACTTAGTGTCAACTGAATATTTTAAAATCGAGCGTGTCAGAAAGGGACATCTCCCGTTGGAAGATTAATCCCTGTGTGAGATTTACATTCGTATTGAAAAGTGCAGATTGTCAGTGATAACAGAATTGCTGGGTGAAGGCGGTTAAACAAAAAAGGAAAAAAGGAAAATAGCTTGACAGCCGTCAGAGATAAAAATGGAACAGTCGGGGAAGGCATGATAAAGAAAGTGGAAAAACACTTGATTATCTTGAGTGTCACAATATAAGCAAGCTATATAAAGAGAAACTATCAGCGACAAAATTAGAGACAAAGAGTGACGCGAAATTGAGACGAAACGTGAAAGACAAATTGAGACAAAAAGTGACTCGAAATTGAGACAATTTGAGAGATAAAATTATTGGAGAAGAGTTGAAGAAAAGAATTAGTGAAAATTAAAACAAAAAGAAGTTACTTGAGTACTTGAATAAATTTGTGTAGGTCAGAGAAAACAACCAGCTCAAAGTCCCAGTTGATAAACCAATCAGTAATTTGTGATCTTTTAATCCGGTGTTATACGCAAGTGCTATTCCTCACTGAGTTTTGTAACAAGCATTGCATAGTCACCAATCAGAGTAATGAATTGATTGTCAGTGTAAAGTGAAAGTTTATTTGTGATTATCAATAAAGATTTCTGTTGTCAAGTGTTAGTTGTAGATCATATAAAGACACGTTTGGAGTCAGAGTAACATTTAAATTTATCACCAACTCAATAACCCAACAGAAATAAAAAATGCCCCATAGAACACACAAAATTCAATTAATCTGTAAAGGTTTTCCGTAATCTAAAATGTTGTGCTTATTTAGTTTAAAATATTTATTTTTTATTTGCCTATTAACAAATATATTTATTATTCATGCCTATCTTAATTTACGCAATACATTCAGTATTTACCATTTCTTTACAAGCAACAGGGATAGGTTTAGAAAGAGAAGGTTCACAGTTAATTAAATAAAAATCCAGGAATAACTCAGGCGCTTCGTAACGAACACACGATAACTTCGGAGTTGGACATTCGGTTTTCACGGTAACTCTATATGTAACAGTTAGGGGGGTAATTAATCCTTCAATTGGATTTATTGGTACATCACTTGCTCTTCTATATTGCTCGGTAAATGAGGTCTTGCCGTCTTCATCATTACTATAACTCCTAATCCACACTGGCTCATCAAGCATCTCGCCAACAATTAACTTCTCCATTTCAGTAAAAGGAAATGAAGTTGATGCTAAGTTACAATCAAAAGGTAATTGGGAAGAATTTCTTTCAGGAGGTTCTAAAGACGTTTCTTTATTTTCACATCTTTTTACAGATGGCAAAAGTCGTAGCATCACTTTCCAGTCTTCTGTGTAAGGTAGAATTGGTAAATCTTTAACCTCATCATTTAATAAATATGAATCCACCTTAGTTACGATTTCATGATTTTCGTAGGTATCGTAACTAGTTATCTGTTCTACTGCTACACGTACTCTCTGAATTACTCTTTGACTCGAGTTATGAATTTTGATATAAACTTTTATTTCTTCATTAATGCAATATGTGTATTTGTCCAGTCTCGCACAAACAGTAATTACACCGTTATCAGTTTTGCAAGTACATGTTGAAAATTGTCGGTCTTGATATTTCATTGGAATAGGAATTCGAGGACGATATTCCTCAGGAATATATGTTAATTTTCGTATTCTCAATCTTGCAGTATCATACGGATTAGGATCTGGTGTCGGTTGCAATGCAATATACGCATAACACTCCCACACAATTCCATTGTGAGGTTGGAAGCTCGATGGATTTTCGAAATCATGCATCCACAAAGAATCTGGCCCGTCATTTAAATCAAAAAAGAAAGGGAAATGATTTGTTTTAATCTTTTTAATTAATTCTTGGATAGGTTTCCAAAAGTTTGGTACATCGGTATAAGTTTCATATGAATCTAGTGTTGTCCTTGGAGGATATACACATCGATAAGCCCGAAAAGCGATTCTATTAATGTTAAAGTTGTACCTGTCAATTACAGACTTATTATAAATATAACGCCCGGTTACTTCAACAAACACTTTCTCAATTTTACTAAAAATATCCGGATTTATTCCAACAACACCTTCAATGACCCCTTTCATAAATGGATTATCTGACATTTTTAAAGTGTTCGCTCGTCTTTTAACATGATATCGGCTGTCTGGAGCGGACCAAACATCCAAGTATGGTAAATATAGTGTGACCGCTTTAGTCGGGCTCTGTTTCCTATAAAAAGGGTGGACTACACCTTCATAATAACGAGGTTTTCGTGCATCACCAATATTAATCATTTTTTGATATAAAATCGACTTTTATAAATAATCTTTATTTTTAATATTTATAAATTATATTAACTATAAAGAAATGTAATTATTTGTTTAATTAATATATATATATATATATATATATATATATATATATATATATATATATATATATATATATATATATATATATATATATATATATATATATATATATATAATAATTATATTTTTTATAAATATTAATAAATATTTGTGATAAGTGAGGATTGCTGAAAGAATAATACTAAAATAACGTCTTTATAGCATTATAAATGGTAACATATCATCAAAGGCCAATTTGGCGAAATTTATCATTTTACAAATCACTATACAACACTTTTACTAGAAAATTATTCATTTCTCCAACATCTAATCAAATTTCAGCAGTGAGTTTTGTTAGAAGCTATAAAATTCAATTCTTTTTTCATCAAATAAATTACTAAGACTAAATAAATCCAAAATTATATTTCATTAAATCTGCTTATATAAACAAATATTCTTGGGACACTTTCTTTCTCTAAATTTAAAATTTCAACCAAATATCAACATACCACATTCATACTTGAATTGCAATTTTATTAAAAATTATTTTATTTCAAAATTAAAATAAAAATATTCATTTTAATTTTAAACCATTTTAATTCTAATATATTTAAAATAATTTAAGTTTCACCTTTAATTTTACAAAATTTAATCATGAAATAATTTTAATTTAACATTTTAATTTTAACTCCTCACAAGTTTTATCACAATTGGTCAAATTTTTATTTTTATACATTTTTTAAAAATAATACTGAAAAAGATTTTCACAAATATTATATATATTATTGTGAATAAATTATTTTGAAATTATTGAAGAATATTTATGTCTTTTCACATTCTAAGCGACGTCTACATATCACAATCATACAAATACTATTTAATATATTTTATGCTAAATTTAGTATATATTTATATTAAACATAAAAGTATTAAGTTTATATCACAAGTTTGATCAATTAATCATTTATAAAATTATAGTTTCAATCCCGTCTATCAAAGCATCAAGTTATAAACAAAACCTGATCAAACCAAGTCATGCTATTGTTACAGCTTCTAGTATGCCTACAGGAAAAGGCTGCCAAGAACTTGCTCAAGATTTTCCTATTTAGAAAAACAGGCAATTGTAAGACGGTCTTCATCTCCACGGTAATTTTCTCTTCAAGTTGTTAATGAGAATTTGTGATGATTATCGAGTAGTAAATAAAATAACAATACCTTATTCATAAACAATGCCACTTATTTCAGAAATTTAATAATTATTTTCAAGTAGCACTATTTTTTTAGTCTCTTTCTCTAGCCAAAGCTTACCGCCAAAATTCAAATGAGCCATATTTTATTTTCAAAACAGATGTTATTACACCTTCTGACTTATTGGAATTGCTGAGGTCTGAAAATTAAAATAAATTTAAATAAAATTTAGGTAAGCGAAGAAAACAGACAAATAAAAGCGTGATCATACACAAAATTGATAGTAAAGGAAAGTATGATGGAAGCAGTATTTGAAAATGCCAAAAGCAATTACGAAAGGCAAGAATCCGGAAATCTGTGAAAAATCGATAAATTGTAAAATCATCGAAATCGAATTGGGAAAACGGTACAGGTATAGATTAGCTAATGGTCAACAAGATGATGATTAGGGATTCATCAGAAAATGGTTAGGAAGGGTCGAAAAGCATTCAAATGTGTTAAAACAGAAGACGTTAATTAATTAATTAATTGGCTAATAGGAGCTAATGGGAAACCTGAGCCAATAAAGAACCCGAGATATGAAGGAAACCCGAGCTGGGTAAACAAAGAGAAAAGTAAATACAAAGAAGATTTGGGCCCATTAGCGGGACACAATGATTAATTGAAAAAGAACAAGGAGAAGATAGTGCGTGCAGAAAGTCCGGACGGACCATTAATTATCTTTGTTCGTTTGCCCATTATGGGTAACAGCCGAAGCAAATATGTGGAGTCAAATGTCAAGTGAGAGATTGGCTCGGCAATAACCTTTTGTCATCCCGATTTCGAAGAGTATATAAGGAATAGGAAAATCAGAGCAAATCGGCATTTTGCCTCAGGTAGGGTAAGAAGAATCAAGAATAATCGAGAGATAAAAACGAATTAAGGAGATTAAGAAAAAAGAAGATATAAAATAGGAAAACGAAAAGGTGAAAAAGGATCAAATCAAATGAAAAAAGAGGAAAACGTGGGTCAAGAGAACCTAAGGGAAAAAATGGTGAATATTATCTTTTGTCAAAGGAGTCAACGCTGTGCTGAGAATCGGTCAGACGTAACTTTGATTATTGTTTGTAAAGTGTTGAGAAAAGAATAAAAATTTTGTTATTCCAATATACCTTGGGTAGTTATTGTTTTGATTTAAAGGACACGAGGAGTCAGAAGTTACCGACTTAAATAAACTGAAAACCCAACAGGATATCTCTTTATTCCTTTTTGTTCGGGTTCTCTAATTTAAAATGATGTAATTAAAAATGGAATATTGGAAAATTCAAAAGATCAATAAATTACCGAATTAAAATTTGAAAAACGGGCCAGATGCAAATGAGACGATGTGAAAGGTGATAGAGAGAACGGATTCATTAGAATATGTTCAGAAAGGGTCAAAATACAGGATAGAAAATCGTTAATTAATTAATTAAGGAAAACCCCAGTAAGTAAACAAAATGAAAAGTAAACAAAATGGATTCGGGAGAACCATTATCATGACAAGATGAGTAATGGGAAAACGGGGAAAAGATTACGGCAAGAGGGACGTACAGTGAAGCAATTAATTATTTTTTTCGACGAAAAAGCCTCGAGGCAAAGCTTGTCAAAAGGAGACAATATAGTTGAAATACCATTAATCAATGCAATCATTTCAACTATATAAGGGAGCTCAAATTCAGAAACAATCGGTATTTTGCCTCAGGTAGGGAAAGAGAAAGTGACAGTAGGTTAAAATGGAAAAACTAAAGATAAAAGATATAACTAGCGGAAAGGGAAATAAAGGAATCAAGTTAAGTCAAAATAAATAAAAAAGGTGATTATTGCTGCAAAACGTGCAGAACCAGAGCGGTTACAGCGAGTTTTTTGAATAGTCAGAATATGCATTGTATTGCAATATTAGGAATATTGTAAATTGTAGATTATATGAATTTGATTACAAATATACGTTGAGTTTTGGTTAGCTAATTGTTTTTACAGAACACATGAAGTCAGAAACACCGACGTTAATATTTATTTAATTAAAAACTCAACATTTTGGATTGCTCAATAATTTTCAGACTTTTGAGTGTCATATAGAAATAGCATTACAATGCCTTCAAAACTCTAGTGTAGATGTTGATGACATTACTATTGTCTCTCCCAATCTCGAAACAAATAATATTGATTTTCAGAAAACTATAATTATTTTCAGATCAAACGTAGCATTTAGAGGACATGATGTCTCTTCAAGTGGAATTAGACCTTATTCGTAAAAATCGCTATCAAAGTAATTCTGAACTTATTAGTTATTGTAGCATTGGAACATCAATCGGAGGGAAGATTGCATTTGTGTTTAGACAATTTGGAATTCGTTGTTGTTGATTAAAGCAAAGTTGAAATTAGATCAATAATTGCCAATGTATTATTTCCCCGACAAACCTCAACATATTTATGGCCAATAATAAACAATAATCAAAATATTAAAAGAAACATTAAGGGGTAATTTTTTAAATGGTGTAGATGAAATAGATATGGAAATTGGTTACCATGGAAACCACGAAGCAACCCCTAACAACAAGACAACAACATGATATATAATTATCCAAATTTCCATTAATTTATTAAATATCTATATATACAGAAGTTATTGAACACAAATTTCTTTTTTTTATATATAAATAAATGTCACATTTAAAATTATAAAAAATAATTCCAAAATAATGAATGTAACACTGGAAATCCAGTAAATAATTACTAAAAATTTAAATATCATTTTCTCTATTTCTGATGAGCATATAATCATCCATATCTATACTACGACACTGACTTATTGCGATTCTCAAACAAGCTTCCATATCGGATCGAGATTTATATCTAGGTAGACGGATTTGATTAAAACATGTTTGGGACTGAGGCAAACTATTTGCAGGCTAAAAATGGTTAAATGATCGAATCCTTTCAAGTCAGAAAGAAGAGCAAACCTGTTTGGAAATATATATAAATAATCTGAAAGGAATATGAGAGTCGTGTGATGGTAGCCTACTTTTACCAGTGACAAATCTTAAAAATAGACTTTTTTCAAATTCATTAAATGATTCAAGAATTTCCCAAAACCAAGAAAAAATGATATCATTTACATCCGCGTCAACATATCTATAAAATATATTTATTAAATATTAAATTACAAAATTAAACTAAATCTTAAAAATTATTGGACTAAAAATAGAATAAATTTTGAGTTTTCATAAATAAACTAAAAAAATAATAATCTAAAATTTCAAATAATATAGATAAATAGATCAAATATAAAAATCAAAATAAAAATAGAAATATTTTTTTAAAATATTTAAATTGCGTATTGGAAACTATATTTTATAAATATTTTAAGATATTTAAGAAACTTTAAAAATTAAAACATTTTTTTAGTGTTTGGTTTTGATCTTTAGAATATTTAATTTAAAAAAAAATTTAAATTTCAAATACTTCAGAAAAAATAGTTTTTTTATTATTTTTAACCAATAAGAAGTAAGAAATAAAAGGAAATAAAAGAGAAAATCAAAAAGCATTTTGAATATAGAAGAAACAGAATTCCAGAAAATTGACAAGGGCTATTTTATAGTCGAAATTTTTTCATTTATATTAAATACATTATTCGCAGCAAAAGGTTTAAATTATCATTTAATCGCTTAAAGTTTAATTAACGCTGTTACAAAGGAATCATCACTTTATACTTTAAAAAAATAATAATTATAATAAAAAATAATTTTTTTAAATTTATTAACATTTAAAATATAAAAATTAATTTTAGAGATTACAAAAAATTTTATTATCCGATTAAGAATATGAAAGGCAATGTAAAATAGGGCATTTTCCTGTAATTATAGACTACAAATCCTTTTGTGAACTCGACATCTCTAACCCAAAAATATCACGTTTCTAGCTTAAGTCGCTGGTATAAATTCACTGTTTTTTTAAAATTAATGACACAATTAAAATACTGTAAGCATATTTTAATATTTGCCGTCTAATCAGTAATAACAGAGAAACAAATGCAATTAAATGATTTATCTTTGTTGAATAACATGAACTGATTATTAATTCCTCCATCGATAACGCAGTTACTTTGAGAAACGCGGTTTCCAGATGTTTTATTTAAATTTGAGTACTTAAGTTTGCATAAAATCTTTAAAGACAACAAATTATGCTTCACAATCGCTGATTTCTCTTCATATTTCTATGTGTCCGAATATATGTCCCCAAGAATCAACTGACTTCAAATAACAGTTTCTGTATATGTTTTCAAGGTTTGTTGTTTGAATTTTCGGTATTCTTTTTCTTTTCGTAACCATAACTTTAGCGGGAATTAAATAACCAGGCGATTTTTATTTTTAAAAAACAATTAACCATATAAAGGATACAATTTATTCTATACATATATCCTATTGAGACTTGGCAAAATTGCTGCTGCTACTAGTACTACTACTTCTTTTTTTGATAATAATAATAATAATAATAATAATAATAATAATAATAATAATAATAATAATAATAATAATAATAATAATCCTAATAATAATAAACTTTAAAATAAATTTTCCGATGGCGAAATCAGTTATTAAAATATAATTCAAATAAACAACTTATTTAGGGTCGAAATATTTCATTTTATGAATCAATACTATGAATTATGACTACCATAGTTATTTATTTGAATTATATTCTATTTTATTATAAAACAATAATTTTGCAATAATTGGATAAACAGTAATATTAAAATATTTAAAATGTAGAGATTTTTTTGACTGACAATTATCTATATCTATATCATAATATACAATACTGCCAGTGATTATCACACCTATCCCGTAAAAAGAAGAATAATGAAAAAAGATGAAAATTCATAGAAATATGAAGCCAAGTACAAGAATACAAATGTCAAATACTTCACAATGACACATTAATATTTTGTGAGATTAAATTATATAATTTTCTAAGTATGTTTGTCAATAATGCAATATTTATTCTAAATCTTTTATTATGAATATTTTTATAACATAATATCTTTTGGGAAATTTAAAAATATTATACAATGAAATTTTAAATTAATAATGGAATTGTAATACCGTATTTTAAAAATTCAAATTTTGACTAATTACTTGACGTAAATAAAATAATAATTAATAATTATGATTGCAAGAGTTATTATTCCGAGAGAGAATCAAATTTGAATTTAAAAAAATATGATATCTAAAAATGTCTATCATTTTTGACTGGTTATAGTTAGTTTAGAATATAGACACTGCTGAATTCAATTTTTTAAAAATCGAGTAGTCGAGAAAATAAAGAGATAAAATATCAAATAATTAGGAGTGATTCATTTTTAAACTTTTATCATGAATATTAACCATTTACCTCAAAACTCAATAAATAAAATTAAAGTATATGACAAATAATATAAAAACAGAAAATTTAAGTAAAAGATTATTAAAACTTCTTTTAAATTGTAAAAAAATCCAAAAAAACAAAATTTTGTTTTTGAAAAAACAATTACTAAAAAAATGACTCATCTATTGATCCGCACACCAAGCTGTATTTTAGGCTAGTTTTTTCCACGCAAACAGGTGTAATATACAATATATTACCTAGACATACGAGTCATTTTTCAAATAAACTTACATCCATAACAAGATTTGATTTAATATTTTTTGATAAGAATTTCAAACACAATTTTAATTCGTTTACGTTTTTGTCATTTTTATAAGGTAGGTGCAATAATTGCTGACTGCAACTGTATGTTGATAATTAAAGATAAACAATCTAAATTTAATAAGCCCAATATAATTATTTTCATTCATCATTTTATCAATATGTCGAAAAGTGCAAAAAATTTGATTTTTTTTATTTAAAATAACTGAAATTTCATTACAGTAGTTGCATAATTTCTAAGGAAAATCTCTAAAACTAAAACCATAAATAAATAAAGTTTATAAAGGTTTATAAAGTGATTAAGGTTATTAAAGTAATGTCTAAAACTCCATTTAGATAATCAAAAAATGTTAGTGAAATCAATAAAAATAACCTAGCGATATTCTTCAAAATGTCAATGCTAATGGTTTTGGAACCACAGACCATTTTCTCCAAATGTCTCCAACTCATGATATCCAATATAACCATTGGAGAGATATTACAAAAACTTTTACGAACAAGCTCGATTGCGTTATCAAATTCGTGCAATCTGTAATAAATGCATTTATTGACAAAATCCGACACATTATCTGCATTGACTTTCTGTTTCAATCCCCAATGACAAATTTCAGTTTCAGTCTTATTCACAGAAAAACAAATGAATTTATCAACCCCATACACCTTAAATAATAAAATAATTAATTAATGAATTACTATGAATTTAAGCTCATAATTATTTGTGACATGATCAAAACTGGTCAAAAATTTAAGAAATACCCCCTCATTTCTTTCATTATTTCCTATGATATTTGTATTAAAATATTAATCCAAAAATACATGTAAATTTTATCATGTAAAAAGTAGACATAATTGAAGAAATATATTAAACAAAACTTCAAGTAAATTTACTTAAAATAAGTGTAACATTTAAAAAAGAAATACTTCGTGAAATTCGACAAATTATAAATCTTTCTATAGAGAAAAGTAGTATTTCATAAAGCGATGAGATAAAAGCAATTGATTAAAATTAAGTTATTGTAGCATTTTAGATTAAATACGTAACGAAACAGGGAAACACATACAAAGTAATTATCCTATTAGATTATTATGTAAGTATGATTGAATATCATTGGATGTATATAGTCAATGTCCTTGAATTATCTCCACGGATATAGAAAGCATAAGATGAAACTTAATTATGATAAATAAATTTAACAACTGATGAATTGGAATCATCACTGCGATAAATTTATAACAATTCAGAAAAATATTGATTATAAAAATTCGTTTTACAATTATAGAGAAATACTAAATTTGTATGCTAAATGACAATAGCATTTCCAGTTTTCATTGAGAAATTATTTATTTATTATTATCAAAAAAACTTTAAAACCCAAATTTTACCAGACTAGTTTAGACTGGTAAAAGGTTCAAATGAAAAGTATCACTAGAAATAATTTTTATTTTTCCTATATTTTATATATTTAATTCGAATACAATATTTATTATTTTCATGAAGAGAGAGAGGATATTCATTATATTGTAATTTTCTGATTTTTTGGTATATATGTTACTGCCGGGATATTATTAAAGTTTCGGCTCTGAATCTGGCTCTTCGTATTCAGTATAAAAATCAGTATAACCCCAACAAATTATAATTTATTTATTGGTTATAAGGAAACGCACTATGGTCACAAGGATTCTAATTTAAACCTTGTTATCAATTGGTTAGTAGTTTGTAAGTTTCTCTTCTGAGTACACTACTCTTCTGAACAAAACATAGTCAACTATACGAAGCTTTAACTCGATGTCGTTATTACAAAAATCAAAGGCTGTAATTAAATTTTTCTCCGTTATTTTAACACTAGATTTACGAAACCCGTCAATTTGACGGGTTTCAAATTTCATATCTATTAAATTCTATTGCTACATATATAAAATACTGATTTATTATTTTTTGAATACATATGTTGGTTTTTAGATATGTCATGAAATATAGGTAAATATTAATTACTCGTTTCTACCCGCTCCCTCATTTCGTTTATCGAATTAGGTATACCTATTTTTGCGGCTATTTTACCCGTAAATCTAGTGTTAAACTGTTTATTCAATTTATTTATTATTATTTCAATATTCTTATCCATGAATTTCGCATTAAAAATAAAAACTCCGTCATTGGATTAAGTGGAAAAATTTTCATATTTTTTATAAAAAAAAATATTTGAAATTTTAATGAAGACTTCTTTAGATATTATAAGAACTTCTTTCGATTTTCACGTTTGATTTCTTTTCAATTGACATTATATTTATTAAAAAATTGACTATGATACTGATGTTTTTTGATATTCAAAAATTTCACGAGAAAAAAGTTATGTCGAAAATTCGTGAATATCAAAATAACATCAATATCTTTAACCCTTAATAACCTGGAGTTTCAATTTTGATACCAATCTTTTAAACCGAATGTTCACATTACTATTAGTTTTTTTTATAGATTGGCTGTTTGTATTTTACTGTTGTATAATATTCTTTCCAACGAAATTAAAAAAAAACAAATGTCATTATTGTTTTATTTTATCTATGACATATTACTTGCGCGGCAAAGTGAACAAGTAAACACATTTTACTAAAAGTTTTGTTGAATACAAATTTGATATATTTTCTTTTTCTGAAGAATATAAATACTTTTGAGGTAAGTGAATATATTATTTTCGCTATGATATAATTACTTTTTGCGAGTGCATGTTTTACTTGAAGAAACTAGTGCTATTTTTGTGAGTATCAATTTTGATACTTCAGGCATTCCGCCCTACATAAAACCTACCTACACACATGGGCGGCGTTGATTTGATGGATAGCTTCATTGGTCGATATCGCATCCGCATAAAGTCGAGAAAGTGGACAACGAGGCTCTTCTACCACTTGTTAGACATGACTGTCATTAATGCTTGGGTACTATACAAAAAGGTAAACACAGTGAAAGGAAAACTTCAGAAGAACATTATGAAGTTAGCAGATTTTAGAACTGAGCTTGCCGATACTTTATGTAGATATCAAAGTCACTCGAAAAATAAAAGGGGAAGACCCAGTACCAACAGTCGACAAGACACTACAGTACCTTCTAAAAGACCCCGGACAGGTGTACAAGTATTACCCTCTACTGACGTGCGTTGCGATTGTATTGGTCATGAAAAAACTTTTATGGATTCTAGAAATAATTGTAAATTTAATAATTGTAGGAAACTTACCTCCTGGTTCTGTAAAAAGTGTAAAGTGTCGTTATGCGATAATAAAAACAATCAATGTTTCGCATTATTTCATGCATAGGTATATCTGATTTCTTTATGGCCTTAAAGCCTGAAGTATCAAAATTGATACCTGTTTTTTTTTCTAAATAAATATGTAAAATAAATATTGTGATTTTTTAGCTATTTTTCCCTTAATTTAGACCCTCAAGCAAACACAATAATATTAAAAAAAAATCACTTTCGTAAATCAGGCTACTAAGGGTTAATGATTCATAGTCAATTTTTTAATAAATACAATGCCAATTCTTTAGATATATCTAACTACCGTACCAAATCAATATATATGGTTACAAAAAGTTAACATAGAGGATGATAGGAATCACTTCCCAAAAAACCGATATTTGAGCTTCTGACTTCAATATAAGACATTTTGTTGGGAAACGTCACATAGAACCCGAAAATGATTAGTTTAGAATTTCCTGACGGAAAATCAACAGCTGATACTTGTGTTCGATTTATTTCTGGTTGACGAAGTAGGAGCCCACAGTGGAAAGAAACAAAACTTACACAGGAGAAAGAAATGAGAAATAGCGAAGCTAAAATGTGGTTCTTAGAAACATTCACGGTCAAGAAGTCTATATCGATTAAGATCCAAGAACTGGTAAGATGTTAAACAAGGCAAAACGAGAGTACGACATATGTGTAGATTACAGAAGATTGAAATAATATAAGAATCCAGAAAAAACAACAAAACTATTATAGATTTCAGAAAACAATCGATTTATTATAAAAGAACTCTAGTCCACAAAGCGACATACATAAGGAATTTATCTTTAAATAGAAAAAATTATAAGGCATGAAGATGGGATGTTAGTTATGGATAAAGATGGAAAAAAATTAAGTCCTATTTACAGAACATTCTGTTGAAGAATTGGTAAAAATTATTCATAAAGAAATATGTCATGTTGAAAAAAAATTGTTACCATTCAATTCAAGATTGTTTAAGGAAATGTGACGAATGTGCAAAGATGGAAATAGACCGAAGACACACAAAGGAAATATTTTTAAATGGAGAAAGTTCCAACTTCCTGGAGCAAATATTTGTGAACATTACATACATGAGCAAAATAGTAACAAAGAAATATGTGATCGTAATTATTGAAAGATTCAGTAAATTTGTCAGTCTCACTGCGACTTCAAGGCTAGATGATCAGACGATTTTCAGAATAATACTAATTGCATTTACAGATTTGGAAAGCTGAAAAGTATTTTAAAGTATTTTATATATTTTAATATGAAAATATAAATTGAGATTGGCATAAAAGGAAAGCTTTTCAAATTTTGTATTAAATAAATATTTGGAATTTTAATAACGACTTCTATTAAATAATTGTACCAAAAAAAGAATTATCATTGCTATTTTTTCTTTCCATTACCTCATAAATAATGAACAGATTCAATTTTTGTTGATAATGAGAACTAAATGACAAAAATGAAATCTATTATGCTTACTTCATCAAGGCTGTCCGATCCAAGGGCACCTAATTCATTCATAGATAACAAACTGTTGAAATAAGAAGGATCAATTCGTAGCAAATCATCAACTGTAACAATAGATTTTGTCATTCGCTTCCAAAATATTGGATCTAAATGCAAGTCAATAGGTTTTTTGGTACGTATAGCAGTTGCCATCAAGATTCCAAGGAAATGGAAATACTGGGAAGGTATTGTTGGATCAGGATTAGGAATGAAAGTGCTTGTATCACTTGGAATAGGTATAAGTATTCTTGGAAATATATCCTCGTTCTCTAGCTCATTACAAATTTCAGATATAGTTTCATCATATGCACCTCCAGCATCATCTGCTCCTTCATTAATCAATTTAACCTAATTGTAAACCATTTCAAAAAATTTCAAATATTATAAATAAATATTTGTGGAGTATATAAGCATTAAATATTAGTCATTCAATAAACAAAACTTTTTGTAACTACAAGGAAAGAGTTCTCCATAGAAAAAGAATAAACTCAGGTTGTTGAATTTGATTTATTCTATTAATAGTTTTTATTCATATGAGATAGTAAAGTAAATACAGTACTGTCCGATATATTAAGTAATTTAAAGTACCTATTAGTACGACAGGTATTTTTTTATTTCCTGTTCATATCTGGATAGCCCTAAAGTCGTTTTTCTTCCTCCTTTGATAAAGTGTTATAAATGCAGTACAAACTAGATGTTTCGGGGATGTTACTGAGCATCTTTGCATAAAGCGATCAAGAGATCAGAATCTTGAGTATTCTGTATAATTTCACCACACACATTTTGATACAAAAGCAAACAAAAGGTTTTTGTAATTAATTTCCTTAATTAATAAAATATTATGACTTTATTAAACCAAATACTGCTTTCATATTTATTCATAACTTAATGTCATTCATCCCTCATTTATCTTAACTTCTAAGGCGGCGCAAGCATAAACCATAATCTACATCACAGAGATCGGAAATCTGCACATCATGCGGATATATACGCCTATAGGCGTATACACTTAATAACAAACAAACAAGTAGAACACAAGTTGATTGACACGACCTCTCCGGACGATAGAAGTTCAGGCCAAAGAAATTCACTAAAATTTTTACATTCTGAATACATCTGTCATAAGTGCTGTGTAATAAATATATCAGTCATATGTACTTAAGAGGTTAACATTATGCAAAATATAATTACAAAAGCAACATACAACCACTGCTCCAAAAATAACCAGAATGATCTTATTTAGACGGAGAAAAATTAAAACATTAAAAATAAATAAATGTTGGTTTTTAATAATAATAATATTAGATGTAATTAAATTTAAGTCGCCTTTCATTTTAAGAATTTTATCATAAATTTTACTTAAATAATTATCCTAATTAATTAAAGCAAGCAGGTTGAATTCGGAACAAATTCACAGAAAATATTTACACGAAGTTCTTGTTCCTTTGATTGATTGTAAATTTTCGCCACACTTATTTTAGAAATAGAAATTGGATAATACATGTACAAACAAGAAATAGTTTATCTGCTGTTCACCTTTGATTTGTATTTGTTTGATTTATTTACATTACGATTATAGATAAAAATGTTTTTTATGTAACACAAATCTTTGACTTATAGTGTTACATAGGGGAAAAATTAATCTATAGTTGTAATGAAAATAAATGAAGAAATGCAATGAAACTACAATATCGAAAAATTGTAATTTAAAAAACGATAGTGATAACGAAAGAAGCCGTCGAGTACACCGTGAAATAGCTAATGATATATTGTTTTAACCCTTTGATTTCCGAACTATTTTTTTTCAAATCGAGTTATTTTATTAACCAGATATTATATAATCAATAAAGATTATAGGAAAAATTGTATAAAAAAGTCCCATTCATCTAATTTCAGAGTAATAGCTAAAAAGAATGGGATATATAATCTCGTTGGTAATTTATAATGGAATCATCTGTCCAAACAGTACATTTAAAACTAATGGAAGATTGAAAAAAAATTCGCAAAAAAGATATTATAAAAATATGTTATCCAATAATATATTGTAAAAATCTCTAACTATATTTTATCCTTCTAAATCTACTCCTACAAAAGGTCTTAATATTTTAAAATGCTCTTAGCATGTAGATATTGAATATCAGATAAAGAAAACTAACTTTCCAAGCTCTCCACGGCAATCGTAGACTTACAGCATCCATATTTATAACTTGTCGACAAGTTTGAATAAATACCGGTTCTTTTTTGTTGATTCTATCAATGCGAACAAGGGAAGTATAGGTCCGATTATTAATCATACTGCTATTTAAATATCGATACATAGCTGACGATATAAATTCACTATTTATTAACTGTCGTACTTCATTAATATTAAAATTATTAAATGGTTTCCAATTCCAATTAGACTGTGAAAACAAATGTAATCTACTGTTCATTCGAGTTACATCTAATAAATTCGATTCATTTTATTGCAAATTTTTTAAAAGATATACTCTCTAAAGATTTTGATCCTAAACTAATGGAATTCAAATCATAATCGGATGTATCATAATGCTGGTTGGTTTGAGGAATCCAAAATTGCCATGTTAACCGTACCATTTCATTCCAATACAAAATAAGAATTAATCGGGCTGTCATGTCATAGAAATTAAATTCAGACTTATATAAAGCTGTATATTTCATCAGCGGAATTTCAGAAATATCTTTGTGTTTTAACTGAGGTCCAGATGGAATTGTATTTCGATATGCATAAGGAGAATGAGAGCTAGCAGCAGCATGATGTCTACCACATGAGATCTGAATTGCATTTGATTAAATTTATTACATTATTATCTCTAAATAAAGTAAATAATTTTTTTCCCATATTCACTAGGTCCTTTTCTAAATTCCATATTCTATATTTTATTTTGTTTACATCATAATATTTAATAAACAAATTAATATATAAGTAAGTATGAAATTTGGGGCAGGAGCCGTCCATAAAGTACGTCACAATATTTTAGCCACTCTAAACCCCCTCCCTCCTCATGTCACAAACTGTCACAAATCTCGGACCTACCGTAAAGTCACACTTTCGAAGAAAAACCTTTTATATTTCAATATTTTAAATTAAAATTTCTTTGTTTAATAAATTATGAATTCAAAATGAATATAAATACAGACCAAACAAAACAAAACTGTTATTTTTGTGTTACAATATTTCATAAATTTTACTAATCACCTAGATGACTTAAACGGGTGATTGGTCATGAAATTGTTCTTTTTATTTATTCATAAAAATCCGACCGGCCTGAAATAAACATAACCATTTACCTAACCATCTAAACCCTAGGATACTATCCCTAATCCTTCCGAATTTTTCGCTCAGTGACATTATTATACAGCGGACAACATAAAAATAATAATACTTCCGAGTAGTGGGGATATATCCCTAACGACCACAGGCCTCCCACTGTTTTCATGTTTTATGGCCATTTTACCCCCAAAAACGTACAAAAAACACTAAAAACCCTTAAAAACGCACATTTTTTATTTTGCTCTATTTCGCAAGATTTAAAAAATATGGATTTAAGGCTACAAAACCGGAAAAAAATACTGATAAAACTATGAAAAACGTTTGTCGGCTTGCGGTCGTTAGGGATATATCCCCACTACTTGAGGATGTCAACTAGCAAGTTGCTATTTGACTAATTTATGAAAATAGTAAAACTGCTCTGAGAGGACAGTGGTATTTTTTTTTTTTTTTTTCACTGTCCTCTCAACAGTTTTTTTTGATCCGGATCATTTTTTTTTTTTATTTCAACCTCTTTCGTTTATCAAATCTCTTCCAATATACAAGCTGGCCAGACTTATATATCAGAATCAATTCGATAATAGCAGCACACCTTATTATTCGCTTCTCGCTCACGAAGTCGATTTCATCGGCGTTTTAAGTGTGCTGCTCGAAAGTACAAATGAATTCGAAAGCGAATCCGAAAGAGGTCCGAAAACAACCAAGAAATAAATGTGCACATTATAGAATCGATCCGGGGGTGTTCGAAAGACTGGTGGCGATAATTACCGGTTCGCCACCATCACCCGTTTCAATATTTTTTTTTCATATTTATGTTTAAAAATTAATTAATTAATAAATAAATAAAATAAACAAGATTTATTTCCTAAGATACCCACACTATATATTTTTTTAATATTTATTTTCAAAAAATTATTTTCAATATTATTTTCAAATTTTTAATATTATTTTATGTTGAAAAAAAACTAACCTCAGACGTGATTTGAACCGCTAGCATTTGAACCACTGTGCCAGTCTATTCCCACTGCGCTATCGGAGTTCGGATTTTTGTCATTTTTTAAATTTTTAATTAATAAAAAATAAAATAAAATAAATAAAATAAAATAAAAATAAATAAAATAAAATATAAATCTAAGATACCCACACCATTTTCAATATTATTTTCAAATTTTTAATATTATTTTATGTTAAAAAAAAACTAACCGTAGTTAGGATTTGAACCGCTATCCATTTGAACCACTGTGCCAGTCTAGCCCACTGCGCTATCGGAGTTCGGATTTTTGTCATTTTTTAAAATTTTATTATAAAAATGAATAATATAAATCTTAAAATTCAAGAAAAAAATAAATTAAATCTTGATTATAATAAAGAATTTACTCATGAAATCAAGAAAATGATATTTTAAAAATCTCGCCAACTTCAGGATCTATTGCGAAACTTAAATCGTAGGGTGATATAGTTTTTCAATCTCTTCAAACATCAAAACCCAATAGATATTTGTAATGCCAAATTATATTATAAAATTGAATTAGAAATTGAAGCAAACAAAGATATAAACCCTAGAAAACAATTTCTTTCCAAATTTATTCTCCAACATGAGATTAAAACTAGGATCATCAGAAATTGAAACTGTTTACATCCAGGAGTATATTCTACAATGTAAATTTTATTTTGACTGGTTGTGATTATAAAAACGAATATGGTGAATTAAGAGGTTGGATTCCTGATGTTAATAAAGGAGATTTAGATAAAGATGGTTTAGATATAAATTATGCTTACTATAAAAGAGTTGAACTTTATAAGTTGAAAAAATTTGAAGGTTATTTTGAATTAAAACACTTGTTCGGATTCCTTCAAAACTATAACCGGGTGCTCCATAATGTTTTTATAGAACTCATCTGTAATAGACTAGAAGGTGATAAAAGATTGTTCTATGGAGCTGCAGACACAACAGCTATATTAAAATTATCAACACTTGAACTTCATATACCTGAATGGACTTTAAATCTCATTCTGAGATTAAACTCCTTGAAAGATTAAATTCCAACAAGTCTATAAATGTAAATTATTTAAATAGAATCTGTAGTGAATTTAGTATGACAGAGGGTTCAACATATTCTATAAAGGTAGCAAATTTAGCATACCGACCAAGATATATCTTGATTGGATTCAAAGAAGTAGATTCATCTTTCCAAAAAAAATAATAATCTATTTATTCAAAAGATTGGAAATGATAATTTAAAAACAATCCAAATTCAATTAAATAGTTCTTATTATCCAATAAATAGAATGGAATTTAATATTGAAAATAATGAAAACATATTCCCATATCTAAATTATATTGAAACATGTTATGATTTCAAAGTTGAACCGCAATTAAGTTTAGAAGATTTCAAAAATTTATATTCTATATTTTGTATAAATGTTTCAGACCAAGATGATCGCCTAGCCATAAATAATGTTGATGTTACACTTCATGTAACAAAGGATTCTAATTTTAAAGCTAAAGTATATACATTAATATTAGAAGAAAAGAAAATAGAAATGAAATTATATGGTGGAAAGATTTCAATTATTGAAAATGTTAGGGGAGATTCTTCATAAGTAGATTCCCCATAAAAAAACTTTTAAAATGAGTAAATATTGGACATGTGAAAGTTGTAATTGTCAAGTTACAAGACATCACAAAGCAAGTCATCTCAAAACTAAAAAACATACGAGAGTTGATATTACAGGAGGCGACCTACAATCTTCAAAAACAACATCTACAATATTAAAACCTTTTACTACAGAAAAATATCCAGGTGAAAGACATTTATTCCGTCACAATTATACTGGACCAGGAACAAGATTAGATATTAGATTAGATGAAAATAATAATCCTAAACAAGGAGAAGAACCAATAAATAGAATTGATCAAGCAGCTTTAAAACATGACATTGCTTACAACTCTGAAGATCTTAGAGATAGACATGTTGCAGATGTGAATTTAATACATGATTTAAATAGTATCCAAAATCCATCAAGCAAGGAAAAGATTCAAAGAGCTCTAGTAAATTAGCAATGAAAGGTAAGATTTTCATAGGAGCAGGACTTCCTAGAAAAGCAAAAGATGTTGCTAATAAAAGGATTATTCGAACAAGCAGACGTTGAAAGATCCCTCGAGAGTACAGCCAAGACTAGTTTACAAACCCCAACAGAATCAGAAATAAAATATGCCAACGAATTTACACCATGAATTTAGAAAAAATAAAAAATATTTAAAAGTTCAAGTACATGAAAAAGATCAAACATGGTCTGCAGATTTAGTCTTTATGCCAACCAAATCATCAGACCCTGAAAAATATAAAATAATTTTAACAGTAATAGATTTATATACAAGATTTGCTTTTGCAAGGTGTTTAGAAATAAAACAGGATATTCAATTACAGAAGCATCTGAAAATATATTTGAAGAATATCAAGAATTCCAAAATATTTATGGTGTGATAAAGGAACAGAATTTTATAACAAAGTTTTTACAAAGTTTTTAAATGAAAATGATATTAAATTATATTCAACAGAAAACGAAGGAAAAGCAGTTGTGGTTGAAAGATTAAATAGAACATTAAAAAATAAAATGTGGAAATATTTTACTGCTATTGGAAAACAAAAATGGAACAATGAATTGTTACAAAGATTGTAAATGAATATAATAATGATGTACATAGTTCTATAAAATCAACACCTTTAAATGCTTCCTTGAATCCTGAAACAGTTAAAGTGGTAAATATTGAAATGATGTTATTGTTGATACAACCCCTATAAAACCAAAATTTAAAATTGGTGACCGCTTAAGAATATTTAAATATAAAAATAAATTTGAAAAAGGATTCACAGCAAAATGGACAAATGAAATTTTTATTATAAATAAAATACATCATACAACTCCAATAACATATGTATCATCGATTTAAATAATGAAAAAATATTAGGTAGATTTTATAATAATGAGTTACAGAAAACAGATTTTTAAGTCGACAAGCCCTAAAACAAACTTTTCCACATTTCAGCTTCTTCTCTATCCAAATAAATATAATTATATTTTTCTTTCCAATGATTATCAACAAACATATCAAACATATTCTTATCAGGTTCAACATTTGAAAATAAATCATTATAAATCATATTCTTATCACGCTTGTCTAATTTAAAAAATATAAAACAATTAGAATTATTTCTTATAGAGTTTTTATCTAAGCATAATATGTTTGAGATATATAAATAACATTACAATTATTATGTCTACCTCGTGTAAAGTAACTCTTTTGAATCTCTTGATTTTTCATGTTAACAACATCATCAAATATAACTAGATTCTTTTTATCTTTAGGAAGTAAATCACAATGTAAAACATCTTCAGGTTTATTAGAGATAAGATCTGGATTCCATCCCCTATATAATCATTTTTATTACTAATATCTGATTCTAAAATCTTTTCCTTGTACCAATCAACCATATCACAAGGATGAAAAACCTCTTCGGGATATGTATGTTGATTTTTAAAAATATCAATTATAGCTTTTTTAGTTAATTTTTATTTCAAATCCACATTTCAAAAGTTGTAATTCCGGTTGGTTAATGGTTGTAGAATAAAAGATTAAAATTATTATAATCCAAAAACCATCTTCTAATAACATTCTCATAAGAAGAACATTCTTTCCACATCCAGAAGATCCAATAATTAAGCATCTAAAATTATCAGGAAATACTTTATTATTAAATTTAGATTTATGTCTATTTAAATTGTTTCCAAGTATCCATTTTTTATTATTATAAAATGACAACACAAAACCCTACAGAGGAATCTTTGCAAGAATTAATAAATTCATATAAAAATAAATCAGTTGTAATTGATGGTAGAAATATTTTATTGGAAAACATGTAAAGAACAAGTTAAAGAACATATAGGGAGTTCCTCCAAATCCGGAGGTATTCTTCCATTAGCTGCTTTAATACCTGCAATCATTGCCGGACTATCAGTGCTGCTGGAATAGCTGGAGGAATTGCAACTACAGTTCAAAAAGCTAAAGAATCTCAAAAGACAGACCTAGAAAAAGAAAAACTACAAACTGAAATCGATTCAATGAAGAAGGATCAGCAAAGGGGGAGTGTCCGTTGGAAAGGGTCTTCTATCTTAATCCATATGAGGGGAGTCTGCAAAAGTCTCAGGAAGGGGTCTCTATCTTGCATCCTTATAAAGGCGTGGTTTAAATGATTTTTTAAAAAATCAAATTTCATCATCTCTGAATCTTTATCTTCAAAAGATAAGATGATTTTAAAAAATATGTAAATCTTTAAAGAAGGATGTCTTTGTAAAATAAAAATGGTAAAGGTTTATACTTGAAACCCTTTCCAACGGATCCTTTACCAAAATGATACCATTTTTTTAATACCATTAAAATGGTATATGAAGAAAGATTAGCACTTTTTAAAAAATTACAATCAGAACAAGATAAATATAATAAAAAAGATACAACTCAACACGCTGAATCTAAATATTAAATGAGTAATCCAACAACAACAGGGGCCAACAATTAAAGCTATAAAGAGTGGAAGATTTCAATGAGCAAGCAAATTTAAAGAGTTAGAAGATAAAAAACAAAAAATTAAAAGAACTAGAGTGGCAGGATAAAGAAAAAGAATCCAGTGAAAAACCATCCTGAAGAAACAAAAAGAAAACGCAGAGAATTTCTAATGTGGAAGAAGAATAAATGTTTTTAAAAAAACAAAACCTCTTAAGTTATCCTAAAAATTAGAGATGATTTACCTCCTTCAATTAGACCCACATTTAATACTAATACGGAAGGATATCAAATAATAACAATTAATAACAAAACTTTTTTATATTCAAATTCAGAAAATAAATCACGTATTCATTCACAAAATGTTATATAATGAATATTAGACTTTGAATTTACAGATGATTTTTATAGATTACTTTGTGGATATTCTTCAGATGATGTTGAAGAAATTAAAAAATATTAAATTTAATAGATTAATAAGAGCTAGTTCTAAAGCAAAATATATTCAAGATTTAAAGAATTATTTAAATAAAAATGAAAAGGGTTCATGTTGTTACAGAGGGAGAGGGATTGGATCCCATCAATCTTTTTATTGAATTAAGAAAACTATTAGCTGCAAGGAAAGCAGGACATAATAATTTAGATTCTGATATTTTAAAGATTTCTAAAGATTGTTAAAACAAGGAATAATTTCAAAGATAATTTAATAAGTATACGAAGTTATAAAATACGAAGTTATAAATTAAAATGACTCCTTAATATTAGATTTTTTAAAAACATTTGGAATAAATGCAAAACAAATTTTGATTTAAAAGATTATGCAATTATTTAAATTTAAAAATTAAAATATTAATGAATGATGAATTATCAAGTTGGAGAGTCCCCTGAATATAATATCAATTATCAAAATTCAAATGAAAAGGATCTCATTGGGTTTGTATATATAAGAAATCTATCTACTTTGATTCTTTTGGGATTAAACCTACAAAGAAGGTGAAGATTATCTCTTGAGGGGTTCTCCGATTGATTCCCCAAATGGTTATACTTTTAACTCTTTACAAGTTCAACCTTTTGAATACTAAAATATGTGGTATTTTAAGTTTATATGTTTTGTATAGTTGAATAACGGGAGAGGGTGAGGGTCAGGGCCAGGGGCATACGCAGGATTTGAATCTATAATTCAAGAAATTTATAATGACTAAATCCTACTATAAGGATTTTTCTGATAAGGATTTTACTATAAGGATTGTACTATAAGGATTGTACTATATGAATTTATACTAAAGAAATGAGCTTCACAACCCTCCGAAGATAATTAAAAAAAATGGTAAACATAATGTCAGATAAATATTCAAGAACTTTATTATAAATTCAAAAGAATCAGACTTTACTATAAATTTCAAGATTCAATTAAAATTAGATCAAAAATTTAAATTATGAATTAGGACTATATATGGTTTTGTGCTTATAAATATATTTTTAATATAATTAAAGATAATAACAAATTTAGTTATGTAAAACTCGTGATGGGCATAAACCAGAAATTAATAACACTAGAACCTGGGGCTTATGAGATAAAAAGATTTAAATGATATACTTTCTAAAAACAAACAAATGAAGCTATAAAATTAAAATAGATTTACCAACTTCAAAATGGGTAATGAATTTAAAGAATATAGGAATTAGTTTGAAAATAATAGTTTCTTCACACAATTTTAGGATTGAAAACTATGGTATAAACAATAAAGAAGATAAAATAATAACATCAGAAAATATTATAAGAAATAATAAATACAAACACAATAAATATTCATTGCGATTGTATAACAGGTGCTATAATAATGGTAAACAAAACAAATGTGTTTATATTCCTTTCCCTCAAAACACAGTTCCTATGGGATATAAATATGGAAAGAAGGAATCTCCAAATTATTTACCTTTATGTAGAAAATATATAATGGATATAATTTTAAAAATTCTTAATCAAGAAGGAGAATTGATTGATTTAATGAGAAGAGATTTCAATGTATTTACATTTGAAACAGGTTTTTGAAGATTCATTTTAAATTATTAATAAATGAGTTCTTATATTCCATGTAATAGAGGTGGTGGAACAATAAAAACAGGGTTTAATACAGAAGAAATATTAACTTTAACAGAAAATAAATATATTAATGAGAGGTGATTCAATGAAGGGTGATTTAATTTTAAATGGACACAAGATAAAAGAATTATTACCTGTTTCCAACTGATGAAGCTGATGCAGTTAATTGAGAAATATGTAGATGGTGTTAAAAAATATACTGATTTAACAACAACAAGAATTGAAAGTTCATTAACAACAAAAATGGATTCAATGGAATCAAAGCTTAATAATATCGAACAACGATTTAATGATAAATTGACCAATTTACAAAGTCTTTAACTGAACAAGTTGTAAAGTTAAATACTAGCATATTTTAAATTCTAAAGATAAACAATTATGAATACTAAATTTAATACAATATATAATATAATAAATCGAGATGATTACATCATTTAATAAAAGAATTTCAAATTTAGAGTCTCATGGAACACACATTAACCACCACACATAGTATTAGAAAAAGAGCTGCTGAATTAGAACAGAATAAAACATTATTACCCCAGCCATATAAACATTTTATAGAACCAAGTTTAATAACAACAAACAGTAAAGAATGGGGTGTTTTTATGGTTGTAAAGATTATTGATCCTTATTTGTTTTTGTTTGATGATGATAAGAAAGAATGATGGTTTGTGAAACGTGATGTATAATAGGAAGCTTGAAAAGGGTGATGTATA
>CAUHTR010003386.1:0-46654 GCA_959609185.1 Schmidtea polychroa
CACCATTTTAGTAGTACTGATCTAACTGCATATTCCGTGGGGATCCAATATGTATTGTTACACAAACCTCTGATTATAAATATTAAATTACTATTAAATTTTATTAATTTTATTATTAGTTTATTAAATTCAATACAAATACATATTATTTTAAAATTTATTCAAATTTAAAATTTTTTAAAATATACACCATATGACATCTAAAAGAAAACGTGTTGTACTGTATTGTAAATTGAATATAGTCAGTGCTTCGAAACGCGTGACCCGGGTCGTTTTTTGTCTAATAAATATGGTGTTGGAACATCAACGATCGCAGATTTGTAAAGGTCAAGTGAAAAGATTATGAAGTTTACTACTTGTTTAATGGCCGAAGATGGAACGTCAGAGCGTAAAGTTATGAAAAAACAAGGAAATGAAGAAGTTGAAGAATGTATTGATGACATCGCCATGAAGTGTTTTAAGTACCAAGAGGAGTGTAACACAGGACAACTTATTTAAAAGTATTCGTGATTTAGCAACTTCTAAAAGAACAGCTAGTTTTATGCAAAAATCAATATTTGAATTTATTAATAAAAAATAATTTAATATTGAAACTATATGTACATTATATGTACATGTCTTTTATTGTCAATTATGGGCTTTCCGATTATCCGGATTATTCCTTATCCGAACTATATCCATCCCCAATTCATCCGGATAATTGAGGTTCTACTGTTTTATGAAAATTTGATCAAATAACTAATTCGAGTATTCATTTAAAAATTAATTTATTGCGTATTTGTATTTAGCAATTTGTGCAAATTTGAATGTTTTATTTAATATTGTATTTTTAGGGGAAAACGGCTCTTTTGACACCCCTGACATTCTCTTTAATTTAAACAAATAATTAATTAAGGAAAACGATAATTTCTTGGCAGCAGCATAAATCAAATGTTAATTAATTAATTAATAATATTTCTATTATTTCAACTTTAAGAATTATTTTATAAGCAAAAATTTTCATATTAAAACAAAACTTGCAGCAAATGCTTTTTTATTAATTAATTAAAATTTGATTAATTGATGATTAACATTTTATTACTTTTAGGTATTGTTGATGAAAATGTTCATAACTCCTTAATGCTTGAGCTATAGTTATTTGTTATATTTGTTAAATTTGTTATATATATATATATATAAACATAAAAGTATTTCTTTCTGAATATCAATGATTTCTATTCGCCTTTCCTAGACCCAGTCGTGATTTCCTAAATACTTCAAAAACCTCTCCAATGAAAAAGTGAGCTTCTTACTGTGTAATATTAGCTGTAAACAAAACAAAAAATTTAGTTGAAATAATTTAGTAACAGGGCTTAATGAAATGTTGTTTTGTTTAACTAGAATCAAGTGATTGGGTAAAGTAAATATATATTCCCATCAATTTTTTGCTGATTATGACATATTTAGATGATATTTTTGTTTCTCCTTCTTAGATACTTTATCGTATGTCATTGTCAATATTATCGGGAGGCTGAGTTTATCTCTAGCATCTTCCCTTATAGATTCTGATGTCCCTTGTCAATTTATTCAGTTCAGAAGTTCCATCGAGTGCGTACTGCACTGCACAAAGAATTCTAAATGCAATTTTATGAAAATTTTTCACAACAAAAACTTAGTTTTCTGCAGTTTCGATGAAAATGAGTTCTGCCAATTTTTAAGTTCTCATAGAAAGCTTAAAAGAAAATCATGGATCATTCCCACCTCTCCAACACCTACTCGTGGCATCGTTACTACTACAACCAGTGAGGTTTATAATTAGAGATTACATTCGACTGGATAAATTACTTTAGGTTATGATGATATGTATGGAAGGCGCAAAGGCACCATTTCCTGGAGACAGCAGATATTTCTTGGAATGTGTGCATGGGAAGTTCATAATGCGTCAATGTGGACTGGGAACATGTTTCACTTCTGGACCGACATGTATTCATTGCTAGATTATGTTTACTTGTCCATTTATTCTGTCAAGAATATTCAATTATTGTTGTTATTATTATTATTAATATTATTATTATTATTATTATTATTATTATTATTATTATTATTATTATTATTATTATTATTATTATTATTATTATCATTATTATTATTATTATTATTATTATTATTATTATTATTATTATTATTATTATTATTATTATTATTATTATTATTATTATTATTATTATTATTATTATTATTATTATTATTATCGAAAATTTTCAAAAAAATTTCTTCATCAATGTATATTACCAAAATATTTTTTATACTCCCCTTCTGCTTAATCTGGAACCTCCAGTGATGTCGATACTCAGTTAGCATGAATTGTCATTTATTGACATATTCACAAAAGGGGAATTTAAAATAATTTTCAGATTCAATAAATATTAAAAAATAAAAAAATTTAAATAATTTTAAAACATTTTAAATAAATAGCCAAAGAAATAAAAGCCATCAGTAAATAATTTTTTTTATTTTGAAGAGCTTGGGGAGAGACTCGGTCAGAATCTGGTATCCCATTGAAACCACGTCGAAAATTTACCATAATAATAATAATAATAATAATAATAATAATAATAATAATAATAATAATAATAATAATAATAATAATAATAATAATAATAATAATAATAATAATAATAAAAATTATTAACAATAATAAAAGTGTTTTAAAAATAAAATTTATTCAAAATGTCATTAAATCCTATATATAATAATAACAATAAATATTATTGCTAAATTGATGCAAATTCAAAACTGTCTGCATGAGCATTCGCATGTGCTTGATACGGAAAGGTCACTGATTCTCCATTCGCATTGGAATCCTTTCTTCCAGACGCTCGTCTGTCTGATCAACCGTTTTAATTGCTTCTTTCTCTTATCTGGACTCCAAAAAGAAAGTACTCGACGCTTTTTTTGTTTTTTATTGCCTGCTTTGTGCAAATTATTAGCACGCTTTCTCCGTTGGTGATAAAGAGGCTCTTCTGATTCAAAGCAGGTCCAGCGTAAGTGATGAATTTTCATAGGTCCCGATAGTCCACATTTCATTCCCGGTGGCCATGAACACGATTCTGTGTTAGTATTATCGCAGATTGTTTTCTTAATGAATCTCGGCCAAAATAGGTTTCCCAAATCCTCCCAATAATAACTGATTTTGCAAGTTGCTTTATTAACAAGCCAATTCTGAATAAGTTTCTTCATTTCGAATGAAATAGGCTGACCACGAACCTCTGTGATATTCAACGAATCGAGAAATATTTCCAGTTTAGGATCATAGGAAATTTGCGTTTCATATCCAAGATTAAGAGGAATATTTACTGATGTCCAGAATGAATCGAATCGATCTCCCAATATTTTCATTAGCCGTCCTTCGTGCAAACTGTGCAACTCCGGCATTAAATCGTTGAAAAGAATGGGATCAATCTTTTCACTAAGGACCTTTACTTTGAGGCCTTTAGTATTGATGTCTTGGATTCGACTGTCGAGTTCGCTTTCAGAAAATGCTGCAATGTATTGAGATCGGCAAGGCACCGAGATCGAGAGCAAAATGTAGGAACTGATCACAGCCAAAATAGGAATCATCGGAAATGATAAATGAAGTGAATAATAATAATAATAATGCTATTTCAATGAAATAAAAATGCTGAATGTGACAGGTAATAGATCAGAAACCAACCAATCAAAATAATCTGTTACGTAACACGCGGTTTTGTGCTAGCCAAGAAATCGCAACGCATATTTCTCATTGTCATTGACAATGATTTCTAGATATAATTGTTATTATTAACTCGATATTATCTTTAACTTCTATTCTTTTCTTTATGCACGTTTTCGTTGCTAATAATTTATAACGAAGTTCTGTATGACGCGAACTGCGTTCAATTGTAGATGGATATTAATTATTATAGTTACGTAATATTTAATTTGTTGATACGATCTTAATGGATTTATAAAAGTTTGGGATCAGCGTGATTTAATGTGATCGTATCTGGTTGCGTGATCGGATTAACGGTTCCAATTAGCGCACTAACGAGCTGGTTAGCAATGGCCAAATCTTGTCTGCTGAATAAATCCGTGACAACATTTTTTAGTGCAATGCTTTTGATTTGCTCTTTGTAATGATTTATTTCTTTTAATTATTTTTACCGCTCATTACGAACATTTGGAATACATAGATTTTAGGGGGAGGTACCCATCAACCTTTACTTATTGCTAGGTTTAATGAACTTTGAAAAGCAGTTTACAAGTAGCTAGAACTTGTTTATTAACCAACTGTGACCAACGTAAGTTCATAACGCATTATATGGACACGTTGGCGGAATAATCTAGTATAGAACTTTGGAATCATTGAACCGAGTCAGTCGAATTCAATTAATTATAAAATGACAAATTATTATTATTATTATTATTATTATTATTATTATTATTATTATTATTATTATTATTATTATTATTATTATTATTATTATTATTATTATTTTTATTATTATTATTATTATTATTATTATTATTATTATTATTATTATTATTATTATTATTATTATTATTATTATTATTATTATTATTATTTTTATTATTATTATTATTATTATTATTATTATTATTATTATTATTATTATTATTATTATTATTATTATTATTTTGATGAACTTCATTCAATCCTATCAATCCAGTGCCAATTTATCTGTTTGTCAAAGAAATTAAGTGAGAAATTGTCCTGGGCAATGTCCTGACTCGATTTTGAGATTTGAAGATATTAAAAATTCTGAATACATAAATCTTAATAGCTTGACTATATGAAAACCTTTAGAAACGCACTTGGTAAAGGTCCTTGGTTAATATGTCACAAAGTGTGAGTGAATAATGCCTCTCAAAAATGTCACAAAAATAAAATATTAAAGTGTAATAACAAGTTATCCACAAATAAGTAAGATCCTAACAATTGATGAAAATCACCATTATAATAATAAAACAACATTCGGTCCCCCCTTTTCAACTAAACCTAATTCACAGATACAAATATTACGATATAAACTATTCAATTCTTTTTCAAAGCTGGGCCCGATAATGCCTTTCTAAAGGACTTTGAATTATGACAATTTGTCAATAAAAGTAAGAGGTAACATTTTGCCTAAAGGAAAGTAATTATAAATAGAACTTAGGCATAATTTATTGGCATAGGTGCGGTAAATTGTAGTTTTATAAAAGCGGTGAATTGATGGCAAGCATATATTAAAGATAAATTTGTTGCTGAATCCTCTAAAAGTTTATCAAAGAGAAATGTGTTGCATAATCGTTCTCTAATACAGCGCCCGCTTTAGAAAATTTTGAAATAATGCCACCCTAGGCGGGTAATCCGATTGGGTAATCTGTCACCAAAGAGGTGATCGCAGCGCCTACCTTCGACAATTTGGTGCTACATAAAAGGTGCTATATAAAAAGTGGTATATAAAAAGTGGTATTAGTAGCACGAAACACAACAAATAATTTTCATAACATAAAAAATATTTTAAAATTTTAATTTTTCATAATTTTGTCGACCCTTAAAATAATGCCGCTCTATACAGCCGCCTATGTCTTCTATACCTAAAGCCGGCACTACCTTAAAAGGACCAGAGTCAAATGTCGAGGGCAGTAATGAAATTCCTTGCATAGTGACCAGCTAATATTCAAAGTAATGTCATTAAAAGAAAATCCTAAACTGGTGAGCATTGGATTCAATAGAGATAAGAAAGACCGAGTCAATTTGTCAAACGGAGATCAAGGAACAACTTTTAGGTTTCACTTTTTATCTCCATATTTAAATTTTACATTATTTCCCATCATATGTATACAGGTAACCTCCTTTCACCGCGACCCCGGCGAGTGTGAATTCGTTATAACGCGACCGACAATTGTGAGACAAAATAACGTCGCTACGTGGCTCCTAGTAGATACAATATATTAGATACACTGCAATTATGAAAATAATATTATCGAAGAGATTAGTCGTCTAGTCATCGAAGGTGTTGATAAAGATTATATTAATACTTAGTTAAAATCACAAGGTGAACCCTTGACTAATGAAGACCTACAGGAAATGGACTCTCATACACCCCTAGAAAATGACGTATTTAATCGTGGGTCTTTATATTCCATGCCTTGAACATGTGTAACTCCCTGAAATATTATTTGTCCGATTCGTCTGGTTTCATTTATTCTTAATGTGCTGAAAAGTTTCTGTTAAATTTGTGTTTTTAGTTTGATACAAAATCTCACTTAACAAGTTTTCAGAGATTTTTTGGGCATATCAGTTGTAATTAGCCATATCAAATTTTTGTTTATTATAATTATAATTAATTATAATAATAATAATAATTATTATTATTATTATTATTATTATTATTATTATTATTATTATTATTATTATTATTATTATTATTATTATTATTATTATTATTATTATTAGTAGTAGTAGTAGTAGTAGTAGTAGTAGTATTAATTAATACAGATATTTTAATCAGAAATTTGGTTACAGATTTAAATCTTTCGCGCCATTTTTTATAATTCTGATTTAAAAACGGATTGTTCAGTGAACCGTGAAATTATCGGCACCAAATCACTGAATAAAGTTGTGCTAACCGAGAAATCGGTTATGTTGAGATATTTCTGCCAATTCTTAAACAACATTGTGATTTATATTTGACTTAAACAAATTAATTTTAAAAGAAAAATATAAACAAAAGCAACGTGAAAATATTCAATAATCTGAATAATAAAGTAATTTATTGAAAAATTTTATTCATATCGAAAGGTAAAATATCGACTGGATCTGGTCATCTTCAGGATCATTGTCTGAAACCTTTGACAATGTCTGCGTCAGGAACCAGTTGAAGGGCATGGCAATATTCAGCATAGCTGATAACGTTGTCGTTGTTCACGTCCAAAGAAACCAATATTTCATTTAAAAGGTGCTCTTCTCCACTCTGTTTCAGAGCCTCCTGTAGTTCTTTCCTTGTGACAGATCCGTTTTTGTTCAAATCCAGCAAAACAAAAAGGTTTTGGAAATCCATTTCACAATGAATGAAATAGAATTTTGTTTGCTTAAATATTTACAGACAGCCATTAGATTTTTTGGAATTTTGTTGTATAATTACATACTAGTTGCACACAAATCTGATAGCAACAATAATAATAATAATGATAATAATAATAATAATAATAATAATAATAATAATAATAATAATAATAATAATAATAATAATAATAATAATAATAATAATAATAATAATAATAATAATAATAATAATAATAATTGAGAATCGTCACTGAATTCGAGAATTTGCTGTACTAGATTTAATATCAATAAGCATTTTATAAAAAACATTTAAAAAATCATCAAAATATTGAGTTATTAACAAGACTTTTTACTTTCACAAATGAATATCTTTATGATAATTATATCCATCGAGAATTCTAAAAAATATTTTTAAAAATTCTTATTAAATAAAAATTTATTACTAAATGACAAATATTATTATAAAAATTATTATTACACTATAAATTTAAATTACAATAAATTAAAGAATTAAAACCTGTTCATTAGCACAATTGATTGGGCGATATTTAATGCCATTTAGACCCAGGGTTGGCCGAAGGCCAGTGCAAACGGGGCGACCACACAAGACCCCGTGTCGTTCCCGTTTTAAAATAATATGTTATTAATAAATTATTTTTATCTTTTGTTTTTGAAAAAAATTACCATAAATAACTTTATAATAATTTAATGTATTTGTAATAAAAAATCTAAGAAAATGATAAATCCATGTATGTAGAATTGATAAAATAATATAAGTATTTCTGTGTAAACAATCATAAATAAATAAAAATATTTTTCATAATAATAAAATTTTTTGTTTGAAATGTTAATTTTATTTTTATTAATCTAAATGCTTTCCCCTACTCTTCTGAACGTAATAAATAACAAATTGAAATAAATTATTATTTCTTGTATAAAATTTCTTGCAATGCGCCGATAGGAAACTTTCCATCTGAACGCG
Source organism: Schmidtea polychroa (assembly GCA_959609185.1). Lineage (NCBI taxonomy): Eukaryota > Metazoa > Platyhelminthes > Tricladida > Dugesiidae > Schmidtea > Schmidtea polychroa. The sequence continues at coordinate 8,058 of CAUHTR010003386.1, forward strand.
CTTTTATTCTAAATCAGACCCTTACTTATTGCGCTTTCATGTGTATGCAAATTAATTTTTTCTTGTAATTGTTGTGGTTAGTTGTTGGTGATTTATCAAATCAATAACTACTATCTGACTCCAAGCGTGTTTTATTCAACAATAATAACGAATTCCAAACAATACAATAAGTCTTTCTTTAATACCTTGTCATTTCCTGACACTTATAAATAATTATCTCGTTTTCCAGCATATTCTTTTAGACATTCCTAATTCTCGCATTATCTTTGACATCTGTTTATTTCGTTTTCTTACTTTTTATATTTCCGACTGCTCCAGTAATTAATTCGTTATCTCTTGCAAATTCTTAAGATAAGGGATTTTCATTACTAAATTGTTTTTATCTTCATTTTCATTTACACTTATTAATTAAAAACGACCTCGTCACGTTTCATTATTCTATTTCATTTATTTTTGCTATATCTTTTTCGTTTTCCAATTTCTTCGCTTCATTCATTTTTCCGAATTTGAGAACATGACATCATTTATTGTAGCAATTTTCCCCCGATTATTTTTATTCATTTTAGAACATTATTTAATTTTTTGCTATTCAAGTATCCCCAACATAATCTTATTTTATATTTCTTCAGTCCGTAATTATTGATTATCTGCATTAATTCAAACAACGCCCAATTGTTAGGATCCTTTATGACATTATAAAGAGCCTTTTGATTATGCTAATGAAGAAATAATATTTATTTTATTTATTGGAATTTATTGTTTATTTTTAAAAAAATATTTTAATTGTAATTTCATGATTAATTTTCAATTTTTAATTTATTAGAAATTGTCAAAATTATTTTTTAGAATTTCTAAAAAATTTATTCATAGCATAGGCAAAATATTTAATAAATGATGTAAACAAATATCTTGCTAATTACTGAATATTTTGATTATTATTAAAAAGTTTTAATTTCTTCAATGTTCTATTTAAAGTTTTTATACAATTCATTAACTTTTTGGCGCAAATTCTATAAAAAATCAAAAAAGGTAAACTTATACATCTCTCTCACTTTGCCTTTATGGATGCAGTGGCTTAACGAGGCGAGAGCAAGGAGGTCTATCATGTTCCAAATGGTCCCCTAAGACAAACAAGATTTTCCTAAAATATTTTGAGAGAAAAAAATATAGAGAGAAAGGTGCAAATAGTGACAAAGTCTAAGTGTGATAAAGATTAAATAAAAATTATTCCGTGTTGGGTTTGAGTTATTTGGCCGAATAAGAACACGAGTAGTCAGACAGAAAACCCAACAATATTATAGAGCATTTTAAGGTAGGTACTGCATTCTATTATTATTTCTATTATATTCTTATTACGAGTATATTCTATATATTATATTACTATAGGTTTTTCTGAGGGAGGCGTCAAAAAGGTAAAGTATTGTTGGGTTTTTAATTAATTTCGGCAGGCAAATAGATTGTATTATGACTCCACGTGTTCCTTATATTAAAATAACAAAACCCAACATAATAAGTTTATTTATCAACAATAAAGAAACAAATATTTAATCCCTAAATTAACAATTATTCCAATTTAATCTCAAATCTATTTTTTATAACCAATAGTTTTGTGCAAGGGTAGGTGACCCAAAATGAAACCACTTCAAAATATTGGGGAATTTGGCAAAATAAGTAGATATTTATCAAAGCCTTTCATTTTAATTTTCATTAGGCATTTTAATACAATAGCTAATATTCACAGGTCTTGATTCCAACAACAATATAAAAAACTATAATTAATAAATATATAAACTTAAAACAATTTAAGAAATATTCCGAATGCCGATATCTATATATATATATATATATATATATATATATATATATATATTATATATATATATATATATATATATATATATATATATATATATATATATATAATATATATATATATATATATATATATATATATATATATATATATATATATATATATATATATATATAATATATATACCCCCCCCCATGGATTCATCCTGCGTACGCGCCTGTCAGATATAATTTGATTTAAATATTCATAATTACCTTTTTTTGTACGTAAAATATATAATGTTGTAATGTATTATTTTCTAGTAATATACACAGCGGTGGGCCAATAATTTCTACCCATTTTATGTATGTATTTCATCTAAAGCAAAAACTTATCAGAGTAAATTTTCCTACATATTTATTTTATTTTTGGATTGGTTTGGTTGGAAACAGGGTGATTAAAAATATATTTCTTAAAATATTTAATTAGAAAATTAAAAATTTTTTGTTTTTAATTTTATTGTTTGACGAATGGCCCTTTGTACGTCACACACACTCGCCATATCTAGCTACGCCACTGGGCTACAGTGTTTCTGAAAATTTTAAATGTTTTTTTATAAATAAATTTACTAATATAGTTATATTTTACCGTATTGTATTGAAGCATATGCAAAATATATAAATATACAGTGGTACCTCGGTTAACGGGCTTAATTTGTTCCGGAAACGCACTTCTAATCCGAAGCGCTTGCATATCAAAGCGAATAACTCAACAAATAATGGAAATCCCAATGATTCGTTCCACAACAAAAGATTTATTCAAATAAAATGTTGAATACATATAGGTACATAAAAATAATACACACAATTAATTTGCGTTTGGAACACTGGAATCTTTTTTCTTTTGTGTAACTCTAATGAAGAAACTATCAAGGGACATTTGCTTCTGTCTTCTCTTTATAATTTCTCGAAAATTTGACGTTACATTGTCATTAAAAAGGTTGAGTGCTCACACTGTTACAGCTTTATTTAGGTGATGTTTTTCCACAACATTTTGGACTGTTTCCTACATTTTGCACATGTCCTTAATCTCATTTGGACTGAGTAATCCCTCCTCCTTTTTATCGTATTCCTCACACGAGATTTCCACAAACCTTTGCTGTTGCTCGCGATGCAGATCCATTAGCTCGTCGGTGGTCAGCTTCTGACCATATTCCTCCACCAGCTCTTCAATGTCTTCCTCATTCACTTCCAGTTCCATGTTCTTCCCCAAAGAGACAATTTCATCAAGAACTGACAGTTCCTCTTCGTGAGCTAAACCCTCACAGTTATCTCCTAAAATGCAGTCAGGGCACAGTTTTCTCCAAGTAGAATTGATAGTTCACCTGGTGACCCCATTCCAAGCTTTATCGATGATTTTGAGACACTTCACGATGTGGAAATGATTTCCCCCAAATATTCGGAGGGTAAGATTTGTTCCTTCAGTTACCTCAAAGCATCACTGAAAGAATGCTTAGATGTGAAGCTTATTAAAGTTTGAAATAACTTGCTGATCCATGTGCTGAAGTAGTGGAGTGGTATTGGGAGATAGGAACTTCACCTTAATGAACTCGAATTCCTCTAGTAAGTCATCCTTGAGACTTGGAGGATGAGCAGGGGCATTGTCCGTAATTAGCAAAACTTTGAGTGGCAGATTATTTTCTAAAAGCTATTTTTTCACTGTAGGACTGAAGACCTCATTGATTCACTCAACGAACAAGATACGAGTGACCCAAGATTTGCTGTTGAACCTCCACATAACGGTTAACTGACTCTTCTTTACCTTGCATTTCTTAAAGGAATGATAATTTTAAAATCCCCGCTTACATTAGTACAAAACAAGCGAGTAAGACGGTCTTTCATGGGCTTGTGACAAGGCATTGGATTCTCTTCTATAGTAATGTAAATCCTCATTGGAATCTTTTTCCAAAAAAAGCCCTGTCTCGTCACAGTTAAAAACTTGCTGTGGTAGATAGCCCTAGGAAATCATGAGTTTCGGAAATTCGGTGGCGAACGCCTCAGCTGTCTTAACGTCCGAACTCGCAGCTTCTCCGTGTTGCACAACACTATGGATAACACTTCTATTTTTAAAGTTGTCAAACCAGCCTGTACTCGCTTTGGAGCCTTCTTCGTATCTTATTGACGTAAATGGCAGTTTATGTATGAGGTCGGCATACAAAATCTTTGGTTTTTCGAAGATACAGTTTTCCGTCACAGTATCACCTACTAGTTGTTTCATAATTATCCACACGAGAAGCAACTTTTCTACATTTTCCAGAACACGTGGCCGTTGCTTTGATAGTCGCGTGACTCCTTTTGCTACATTTAGTCCGCTTAATTCTTTTTTCTTCTTTAATATTGTGCAAATAGTCAATGTAGACTTACTACAAAATCTGGCGATGTTCACCCATCGTATACCTCGTGCGTGCTTCTCGATTATTTCCTTCTTAACTTCCACAGTAATCATTTTCTTCTTCTTATCACTTTCTTTTTCAACAGTTTTCATTTTGGGAGCCATTGTTATAGTACAAAAAATACTCATTAGCCACGTTTAGAAAGAAAATAAACGATACTTCGTACGTATGTTGAGTAAATATGCAAAGCACACCAACACCGACCGACTGAAACCGAACATGACGGTTCGTTGACTCGTATTACAAAACTTAACTCGCTATTCAAGTTAAAATTTATTTAAGAAATTTGCCCACTTCAGATTTTATTGACAAGGCTACAAGTTTTTAAAACATTAATTTTTTTAAATAAATATAGCATTAAATAAATATTAGTAAAATACCTTTACACTGCAGTCCACAGCTTCACGAAGTGTTTCACATAATATTCAATCATTGAATTTCACTGATTGCAGTTTTCAAAACATTGAAATTGTAAATAAATTTTTAACTTATAGTCCTGCATTGATAAACTTTGCAACGCAATTCGATTATTTTTTTAAAAAATAAAGAGATTTTAATATCCGGATAATTACAAAAAATTATCCGGATAATCGAATAATCAAAATTAGTCAAATAACCCGGATAAGGCGATACCCGGATATCCGGCTCAGAAACCCCACTCATTCCTCACCAAAATATTGATTTTTTTATTTTTCGTATTTTTAATTGATTTTTGTATTCAAATTTCGTACATTTATATCTTTTATACACAGCTTCAATAGCATCAGACAGCCGAGCTATCAAATATACTAGTACCATAAATGGACAGCGGGTCCTTTGCATACGAACCTTTTCACAAAATGATTTTCTTTTCCAATAAGTCTTTTTTTAACATTATAAACCTGTTTTAATACGAATTGTGGTCAGCAACAAACAAAGTTTTCAAGTTTTACTTAAGTTCTAAAGTCTTTGTTTTCGAAAATTAGAATAAATCTTCTAATAAGAGGTACTGAACTCTAGGCAAGTTACCCTTTCGGCCGATGAAATGTTAATTTTATTATTGGATTAATTTCGCAAAGTTTGGTGTGACCTTTAAGTTAGAGGCTTTAACACAGCTACCCTCAGGAGGGGGGAGTGATTCACTCGGATAATGAAATACTGGCAGTTGACATGTTTGTAACAAAATTTTAAATTGAAATTTTTAAAATCCGTAATAATTAATTAGTTAAATAAAATTAATTAAACTTAAATTTTTTTTAATTTTTCTTTACCTTTATTGCTAATTATTTATTTATATTGGAGCCAAATTATGTTAAGACAAGCCCGTCTCCAACTGATCTTAATCAAAATCAGTCACAAATTTCCATAATTTTACAGAGGCTTCTGTTATTGTTGGTGCCAATAATGCCTATTAGGATTTCGTAATGACCTCATGACCTTATAACCATATCTTTACCCAACGACCTCATTATTTATCGCCGCATGGAAACCGATTGAATCATACAAATCAGGTAGATCCAAAGCCATTAAGATCGTATCAGAAATTACAAAACAGATTCAATTTGTTGCATCAGATTGAGTGAAGTCGAAGTCTAGATATCAAATAAAGCTCCCTAGCAAGACGAAAAATTAGTCAATGGAAACATAAAGATGCTAATTTCAAACAAAAGATTACAAAACAAAACTTCAATTCTATATCTACTTGTTATCAGGCTAATCAAACAATAGAGATTCGGCATGCTCGTAATGCGGACTAAAAGTCAGTAAGTTACGTAACAATATTTTGATTGGTTGGCCTTTGGTTTATTACAGACGCGCTGGAATTTTCTGTTTAAATCTGTCAGAAATCTTTTTTTCATTTCTAGGAAATATTTTTACAATGATTCATATCCAGGCTGTGACTATTTCTATGATTATTATACTGGTAACATTTAAAGGAATTAGGGGAGGCTGCTTTATAGAAACAAATGACAACAATGAAAACTCAGACATAAAATCTCCTGGAAAGATTCCTATCAGAGTTCAGATTCTTGGCGAGACAATCAATCCAATTTTGTCGAAAGACCTAATGCCGAAGTATCACAGTTTAAATGAAAGGAAATTAATAAAGATCCTAGGGGATAAGTTTGATCCCTTCTGGACATCAATCAGTAAGCCAGTAATGGAAAAATATAACAAATTGTCTTATGATCCAAGACTAGAACAATTCATTGACAAAGTCAATTTGACCAATTTTAGAAATGAAAAAATTTCCGAAGAAATGGAAACATTATTAAAAGACTGGTTGGTAGATAAATCGTCTTGTCAAGTCAAGTATATTTGGGAGGACCTTGGGAATTTATTTTGGCCTAGATTTTTCAAAAGGGCTTCATGCTTAAATACAAGCGTAAAATCTTGCTCTTGGCCCCCAGGTATGAAATGCCGTCTCGGAGGGAAACACATGATTTATTATTTGCGTTGGTCATGCTACGAATCAAGCCAGCCAATCCAGCAAAACAATCCAAAACCTAAGAGACCTCTTTATCGAGTAAATAAAAAATTAGATAACAGGAAACCCGTACATCGATTCTGGACGGAAAAAAGAAGAAAGCAACACCTGAAACGCCTGATAAAGAAAACGAGCATCTGGAGGAACGGATATATGTGCGAATGGAGAATCAAGGCCGTCAACATTGAGAATATTTGTGAATGCTCCTGTAAATAAATCTGATTCTTTTGCTTCCCTCATCAAACATCAGTGTTGCTTTTAATAAATATTAATTTATATTTAATATATTTTTTCCTGACGTTTTGGATTTTTTTTGTTGAATTTAAATTTATGTTAAATAATATCTGTGTTTTATCCTTAGCGCTTACTTTGACGATGTGCATCAAATACTTTTTTCAAACCTTGGTGTATCTAAGAATTTATTAGGAGGAGAGGTGGTCCGGTTTGGGGACATTGAGGAAACGCAAAACTCCATACTAATCAGGAGCTGAAAATTTTACATCAAAGGGGAAATTAAAAATGAAACCGATATGGTAATATATTTGAATGAATATTGGTAGAATGTACTGACATAGGGTGGCTTAGAACTATGAAGGCTTTTGTCCTATGTATGGACATATACCGACCCTAGCATTAATTCATTTTGCTAAATGTTTACACTGTTTGTTAACAATGCTTTTATTTAGCTGTCTGATCTCGTAATACATTTTATCACTGAGGATGACACGTTGAAGGTTTCTTTCCGAGCCTATTATCGGCATTTTTTGGGATTCTACTTTCGTATTATATTTGGAGGCTACGAAAAATTAATTAATTCCAGGAATAAAAACGTCAAAAATAAAGCGAATTTTGAAAGGATGTGTACATATGGTGAGTAAAGTGAGACGAGAAGTATTATTAAGGCTCATAAAAATACATTTAATTTAATTAATTAAAAATATTAAACAACTAAATGATAAGATAAGTCTTTAGCTGCAAGGTATGTATTAAATGAAGTATTTCATACTACAAAATATTGTTGTAAACAATTATTAATCATCATACTGACAAGTAGGTAATAAATTATTCATATGATTGATTAGCACGAATAAATTAATAATTAATGATTAAAAATATTTATTTATTTTAAAATTTTTGGTAAAGGTCTTAAAAACTGGAAGAGACAATAAATCATTTTCATCAAACCTGATGATGACAGGGTAATTTTATGAGAAAATGTGTCATTGTGGCTGAATGTCAGTAAGATAATTTGAGCGTAGAGGTACTACAGCAAAATTTTGAATCAAAACATTGTTAACAAGGTTGCTCAAGGCATGGGCGTCCACAGGAATTTTTCCAAGGGGGGCAAAAATATTTTTTTACGAAGTAGACAATTTTTCTAGGTGGAAGAGATATGATAACAAATGCATGTGTATAATAAATATTTGGGCATTATACAAAATAGGACTTTTTTTCATTAATTTACAAAATAGAACACTTAAAACCAGAACGTCAGTTAATATTGAAAGTTTTTATACAAATAAGATGATTTGAAATCATGTATTTACAGATATAATTAATAGCATAAATAATAAAAAAACAGGAAGTCTCTTTAAATTAAATTTTTTTATTAATTTTATTTTGTCTTGGGTTTTCAAACATTGTTTGAGCGCATCTATTAACATGTATTTAAATTAATCGAAAAGTGCCCTCACCCCCCCCCCCCCCCCACCTTGCGGACGCCCATGGCTCAAGGATTAAGAAGGATGACAATTTGTGAAAAAAAATCTTCTGTTTCCCCAAATTTATTAATTAATTATTTAAACAAATTGTTTATGCCAATAATCATCATTACCATGTAAACATAAAAGTGTCAGTTAAAAAGACAAGAAATCAGTTTGTCCATCTACTGATATGAAAATCAAAATTTTATTTATTGCTTCAAAGTTTTGAGGGAAAATATGCGTCAAGGATGAGAACCCAAAAGTCAAGAAAATAGTCCTTTTGTTTAAAGATCATAGACAAAAAAGACAAATATTTACAAAAATATGTTAAAATTGATTTTGAAAAGGTTATTCATTCACACGATGGAGCAGCTTACTATGTACAATGAAAGTTGTAAGACTGTATTTTCATCACCAGGTGGATTTAGAGATTTCAAGCATTCTGAAAGAGGGAATGATTATGAAAATGGTTTTATTCATCGTCAAACCTTTACGGCATGGAAAGAAACTGAACGAATGTTGACGGAAGGTCTTGAAATTGATATTGTAATAGAAGCCAAATATTGACAGAAATAAAACAAAAGAGAGAGATTTTATAAAGATTTCTTTCACGCATTAAATTTCTAGCATCACAAAACTTGGCTTTACGCGGTCATCATGAAAATGTATTGAATGCAGAAAGAAATGATGGAAATCTTTCGGAACTCTTACAATTAATTGCACAATATGATACACTTTTGGCAAGACACGTGAAATATTCGCGTTTACATCTTGGATCCGTATCTTATTTATCACCAGCCATACAAAATGAATTTATTCACATCATGGCTACAACAGTTCCCAATCACATACTTGAGAATATTAAGAAAATAAATATTATGGCATAATTTTTGATTCTACTTCTGCTTTGCAACATCGTGAAAATTTTTCTGAAGTTATTTGATATGTTGAAATCGATTATGAAAAGAAATCTGTTGAAATTAAAGAAACATTCTTAGGATTCATGGAACTGACAAGGAAAGACACCGAAACATTTAAAAATTTAATCCTAGCTTCATCAAAAAACGATGGATTACAACTTTCTGGCTGTCGTTCTCAATGCTATGACAATGCAGTTGTTATGGCGGGGCATATTTCTGGATTGCAGGAAAGAATTTCCACATTGAATCCTCGTGCTGTTTTTGTAAACTATGACAACCATAGCTTGAATCTTGGTGGTTTGCATTCGGTACAAATTGATCTAACAATGTTCACATTTTACGGTGTGATAAAACAAATTTATTTATTTTTTTCTCGATCAACCAATCATTGGCAAAAAATAAAAAATGCCGCACGTGAAGCGTGAAACAACAACACGATGGAGTGGCCGAGCAGGAGCTGTAAAAGCAATTTTTATAGGAATTGAAAAATTTGTTGAAATCATTGAAGAATTGTCTGAGGAGGAGGATAAGTGAAGCTTATAGTTTATTAGAAAATATTTAGAATTTCAAATTTCTTGTTTTGATTAATTTGTGGTATCAAATTCTTGGAAACAAAAACGTTTGCAAGATCCAAAAATGAATTTCAAAGATGCATCAGATGATTTACAAGGATTGAGTACATATATTGGGGTTATGCTTGGTAAAAACAATAGCCATAAGGGCTAATCTGTAAATAATAAATATCATAAATACTGCGCCGGCTTAGGAGCGATGCAGATATGGTAGGTGCATAGGGTGACATGGTTAAGGGGCGGCAAATTGACCAAATTTTTTTTGCGTTTTTTAAAATTTTTTTAAATAATTTTAAAAAAAAATTTTAAAAAATATAAAAAATTATAAAATGTTCTAATTTATATTAATAATTTGGCTAATTTTAATATGACTTTCCAAATTTGTATAAAAAATTTAGATAAGGATAGATATCTATAATAATAATAATAATAATAATAATAATAATAATAATAATAATAATAATAATAATAATAATAATAATAATAATAATAATAATAATAATAATAATAATAATAATAATAATAATAATAAATATATATTGCTATCAATCAACATTTGCGTTAGGGAGGTACAAATTTATATTTAATTCAATTATCATTACATTTTCAGTTTTTTAATTAAATTTAATGTAGAAAAAGTAAAAAGTTTTTTAATTATGGACAAGAAAAAAAACTATTTTGTGCTGAATATCGTAAGCAAAAAGTTCAAAAGGAGTTGTCCATGGGAAACCGAGCACTGCAGAAACATCAAGAATACCTTCTGATTGCCTGAGTATGGACACGGACGTAACTAATGAAAATGGTAATATTGAAATATTAATTGAAAATGAGGTATATCCAAATGCAATAAGTGAAACTATTACCAGCAAAAATAATAAAACTGGGCCAAACGATTATTCAGATATCGGGAAATGGCCAGAAAATGCTGCACCAATAACCGATTTACTGGTTCACATCGGACCGGTGATAATCATAGACTATGATTTTCCTGTACCTATTGATAAAGGTGGAAATAAAAGAAAATTTTGCATTGAAACTTCCTAATGGAGAGAAATAGAATCGTGATTGGTTAGTGTATTCAAAATGGAAAGACGTGTTATTCTGTCTCTGCTGTAAGTTGTTCTCCAAAACTAACTTTGCATTAATCATCAAGGATTCAACGAATGGAAAAACACTAATGAGAGATTGAATATGTATGAAACAAGCCCAGGTCATTTTAATTACTTCGAAACGTGGAATGATATGATCAAACGAATAAAGCACGGATCAACAATAAATTCAACGCTCCAAAAAAGAATGATGAAAACAAAATGCATTGGAAAAGCGTTTTAGAACGGCTGTTTTCATTAATATAGTTGTATGGCTCTCCAAATATGCACTGAGAGGCATCAGATACATTATGCAAAGATACATTGGCAAAAGTTCTTGGCAAAGTTCGATCCAGTATTGAAAGAACATTTAAGACGTATGAAAAATAAAGAAATATATCAGGACTATTTAGAAAAAAATATTCAAAATGAAATTATACAGTTTTTGGGCAAATCCGTTAAAGAAATGATAAGAGGGCAATGTTACGACAACGGTTTCAATATGTGAGGAAAGCATTGCGGAGTGCAAAGCCGAATATTAACATTAAATTCTAGAGCGTTTTTTGTACCTTGCTTCGCAAATTCTTTGAATTTAGTTGTCAATGATGCGGCAAGCTGTTGTATAGAAGCTGTAACTTTCTTCGATATTGTACAACATCTATACGTGTTTTTCTCGTCCTCTACACAAAGAATGGATATCTTAAAAAATGTGAATGGGCTGTCATTAAAAGGACTTTGTGAAACCAGATGGGCAAGTCACATTGAAGCACTGAAGCCGATTCGATTCCAATTAAAAGAAATTATAAATGCTCCTAATGCATTTTTGTATGAAGCAACGAATGTGACAACTCAAGCAGCAGCCAAAAATAAATCTGAAGCAATTTCCATTTTGGGGGGGGGAAATGGAATGTTTTAAATTTATTTGCAGCCTGGTTGTCTGGTATGATATTTTAAGTTAAATAAATATTACAAGCAAAGTACTTCAGAAAGAAAATTTTAATGTTTCGGAAGCTACAACAATACTTTCTAATAATTTTGACTATTTAAAAAAGTACAGAAAAGATGATCAGTTTAATGAAATTATTGAAGAGGCCAAAAAAATTAGAAATTGAGCCAGAGTTTGAGCAAATAACAAACTGTCGCAGAAGAAGGCAATTCGATTATGAGCACCCAGATGAAATTTTAAGAATAATCTTTTTAATAACATCCTTGATCAAGCAATTGTGTCATCAAATGATAAGTTTACGTTGATTCAGGAGCACAATAAAAAATTTTAACTTCATTTATAATTTGAAAGCAGAAATGAGTGATGAAGACCTTCGAAAAAATTGCATGGATTTATAAATTTTGCTCGCAGATGGCGACCAAAAAGATATATCCGTTTCCGATTTATACGATGAATTAAGGTTTATAAGAAATCATATTAAAGAATCCTGCTACACTCCTTCAAATATATTGGAATATATATGCTCAAATAATTTAGCATCACCTTTGGCCAATGTTTTTATAGCCATAAGAATATTTTTAACTTTGCCAATATCAGTGGCTAGCACTGAAAAAAATTTTCAAAATTAAAACTAATTAAAACCTATATACGCTCTACGATGAAACAAGAACAATTAGATGCTCTGGCCACTTTGTCAATTGAACGTGAAATTGTAATTCTCACTGATAAAATCTCCCTAATATTTCTTCATCATTCAAATCATATAGTTTATAAGTAAATGATTTTGTGTTGTATATTTTCTTGATGATAAATATTTACAAACTCCATGAATGAGTAATTCCCTTTTCAAATTTATTTTTTCATTTAAATATTTTAACTCTGTTTCCTACATTAAATTAATTTTATTCAATCAAATCATTATTAGCATTATTATTTTCATGTGTAATTTCTTGAAAAAAATAAGGATTATTACTTGCTTCTGTTGTAATTGTTTTTATCATTCTATGAACTTTATTATTATTAGAAGCTGCTATCACATCTTCTAAATTATTTTTTAAATCCGGTTCAAAAATTAACGACATAATTCCAAGTTTTTATTTAATGAAATATTGTATAATTTCCAAACAAACTTTCAGCGTTGAATAAAATATTTCAAAAAGCATTTATTAAAATTTCAATATTTAAAATATATTTATTTAAAAATGATTTACTAATAAAAGCATGTCTAATTTTTTAATTTAAAAATTTCAATTTAAAAATGTTTTTAAAAGTAATTTTAAATAGTCAATTATTTATCATTTAAAATTATTTTAATAAATCATTGAAATATTTAATTCTCAGCTGAAAACATCTCACAATTATTATAAAATTTCATTAAATTTGGTAATACATCAATCCAAATTCTAATTCCTCTTTCTGTAAATCTTTTGTACATTAAAATTTTAAGTGTTCTGTTGAATCGTTCAATAAATGGATTGAGTGATTGGCCGTGTGATCTTTCATCCTGTTGATTAAAAGTTTAATAAATTTCAATATCGTTTTCTTGTAAAAGATATTGGAATATTTTGTTGTAGAATTCACTACCATTATCAACATATAATTCATTTGGCCATCTATTTGACGACTCGAATAATTTTTCAAACGCATCTTTTATTGTTTCTCCTTCTTTATTTAATAATGGTGTAGCCCAAGCATATCTAGTATATTAATCAATAATTGTTAAGATGAATTTATAATTTTCATTATTTTTCGAATTTACTGTTTCACTTAAATCTACTGACCAAATATCATCTTTATTAAAAACTTTAATTTTTAAATATTTTTTATTATTTTTATATTCAGTTGCTAATATCGGGTAAAACCTGTCTTTAGGTATTTCTCCATCTTATTTATCTAAGGTGATTGGGTGAACATCACCATCCTGTCCTCCGCCTAAAGTGATTGGGCTTTGTCCGCCTACGGCTATCTTTGCTTTCATTACTGTTTTTGCAATTACTTTTGAAAATCTTTCCTCGAATATTGGATCTTGAATTTCATTAAGGTCTTGAATTAAATCAATATCAGCTTTTTGTCGAGATCTTATATCTTTAGCATGGTATGTAATATCATGTTTTAATGCTGCTTGATCAACTCTATCAATTGGTTCTTCTCCTGGTTTGGAATAATATTTTCATCTAATCTTATATCTAAACGAGTTCCTGGCGGAACGTCTCGCAAGTTCCCAAGAGATTGGGACTATATCTTAAGGAATCATCAAAGCTGACTAAACTTTTCATTCCCGCCAACATTTAGTCTCTGAACAATCTCCATATTCTAATACGAAGTCAGAAGACGTGCTGCGGATTGTCCATTTATTCCTCATCGTTATTACCCGAGTTCCTTTATTAAATTTCTCTAATAAAGTGGTAGATGAAGACTTTAGGAGTTTCACCCAATTGGAAGATGTTGCATTTGCTAAATTCATAAAATAATGAGCTTTAATTTCTTGGAACAAATATTTTTTTTAAAAATTATTTTACTTCATTTTGATAAATTCTTTTCTATTTTTAAAGGTCTTAAATTTACCCAATTAAAACATTTTTTATTTGTCCTTCATCAATAAAATTAAAACTAGAAATTGGTAATACTTGATCTATGTGCCATACATTACATTTAGTACATATTTTAAAAGACATTTTTTTAAATATTATTTAGCAAACATTATTTTATTAAGAATTTGGTAAACACTAGCATGTCCTTTTTCAAACACACTTGAGCCCATTTAACGCAAATAATTACTTTTTAGAAGATGATGTTCTCCTTTATATATAACCCATGGAAATTCTGGTAATTTAGAATTGGCTTGTTGTAAATCCCCACCACTCACAGAACCTTTTGCACTTTTTATTTTATGAACATTAGTTCTTTCATGTCTTGCTTTATGAGATTTTGAAATATATTTATTACAAGATTCACAAAAATAATCTTTACTTGACATTTATATAGTAAAAATATTCAAAATAAAAAATAGTAAAACTGGTCTGAGAGGACAGAGTATTAGTTGTTNTTACTTGCTTCTGTTGTAATTGTTTTTATCATTCTATGAACTTTATTATTATTAGAAGCTGCTATCACATCTTCTAAATTATTTTTTAAATCCGGTTCAAAAATTAACGACATAATTCCAAGTTTTTATTTAATGAAATATTGTATAATTTCCAAACAAACTTTCAGCGTTGAATAAAATATTTCAAAAAGCATTTATTAAAATTTCAATATTTAAAATATATTTATTTAAAAATGATTTACTAATAAAAGCATGTCTAATTTTTTAATTTAAAAATTTCAATTTAAAAATGTTTTTAAAAGTAATTTTAAATAGTCAATTATTTATCATTTAAAATTATTTTAATAAATCATTGAAATATTTAATTCTCAGCTGAAAACATCTCACAATTATTATAAAATTTCATTAAATTTGGTAATACATCAATCCAAATTCTAATTCCTCTTTCTGTAAATCTTTTGTACATTAAAATTTTAAGTGTTCTGTTGAATCGTTCAATAAATGGATTGAGTGATTGGCCGTGTGATCTTTCATCCTGTTGATTAAAAGTTTAATAAATTTCAATATCGTTTTCTTGTAAAAGATATTGGAATATTTTGTTGTAGAATTCACTACCATTATCAACATATAATTCATTTGGCCATCTATTTGACGACTCGAATAATTTTTCAAACGCATCTTTTATTGTTTCTCCTTCTTTATTTAATAATGGTGTAGCCCAAGCATATCTAGTATATTAATCAATAATTGTTAAGATGAATTTATAATTTTCATTATTTTTCGAATTTACTGTTTCACTTAAATCTACTGACCAAATATCATCTTTATTAAAAACTTTAATTTTTAAATATTTTTTATTATTTTTATATTCAGTTGCTAATATCGGGTAAAACCTGTCTTTAGGTATTTCTCCATCTTATTTATCTAAGGTGATTGGGTGAACATCACCATCCTGTCCTCCGCCTAAAGTGATTGGGCTTTGTCCGCCTACGGCTATCTTTGCTTTCATTACTGTTTTTGCAATTACTTTTGAAAATCTTTCCTCGAATATTGGATCTTGAATTTCATTAAGGTCTTGAATTAAATCAATATCAGCTTTTTGTCGAGATCTTATATCTTTAGCATGGTATGTAATATCATGTTTTAATGCTGCTTGATCAACTCTATCAATTGGTTCTTCTCCTGGTTTGGAATAATATTTTCATCTAATCTTATATCTAAACGAGTTCCTGGCGGAACGTCTCGCAAGTTCCCAAGAGATTGGGACTATATCTTAAGGAATCATCAAAGCTGACTAAACTTTTCATTCCCGCCAACATTTAGTCTCTGAACAATCTCCATATTCTAATACGAAGTCAGAAGACGTGCTGCGGATTGTCCATTTATTCCTCATCGTTATTACCCGAGTTCCTTTATTAAATTTCTCTAATAAAGTGGTAGATGAAGACTTTAGGAGTTTCACCCAATTGGAAGATGTTGCATTTGCTAAATTCATAAAATAATGAGCTTTAATTTCTTGGAACAAATATTTTTTAAAAATTATTTTACTTCATTTTGATAAATTCTTTTCTATTTTTAAAGGTCTTAAATTTACCCAATTAAAACATTTTTTATTTGTCCTTCATCAATAAAATTAAAACTAGAAATTGGTAATACTTGATCTATGTGCCATACATTACATTTAGTACATATTTTAAAAGACATTTTTTTAAATATTATTTAGCAAACATTATTTTATTAAGAATTTGGTAAACACTAGCATGTCCTTTTTCAAACACACTTGAGCCCATTTAACGCAAATAATTACTTTTTAGAAGATGATGTTCTCCTTTATATATAACCCATGGAAATTCTGGTAATTTAGAATTGGCTTGTTGTAAATCCCCACCACTCACAGAACCTTTTGCACTTTTTATTTTATGAACATTAGTTCTTTCATGTCTTGCTTTATGAGATTTTGAAATATATTTATTACAAGATTCACAAAAATAATCTTTACTTGACATTTATATAGTAAAAATATTCAAAATAAAAAATAGTAAAACTGGTCTGAGAGGACAGAGTATTAGTTGTTTTTTTATACCACTGTCTCCACAGGAGTTTTTTTTGATCCGGATCTTTTTTTAAACCTCTTTCGTGTATCGAATTAATTCTATTATACAAGTATGGCCAGACTCACATCAAATTCAATTCAATACTTGTAATGCGATCTTATCACTTCTTGCTCTCAAAGTCGATTTCAGCGGTGAATTTTACCGAAAGACCGAAAGACCGAAAGAGATTCGAAATTCGAAACAACTCGAAAGACAAAGATGCATCAATCAACTTTAAAATTTAACAAATGGATTTACTCTTCCAATACCACAACTCCAGTTAGTTTTATTATTGCTAAAGAAAATGTGAAACGTGGAAAGCCGTTTACAGATAGGAAATATTTGAAAGAATGCTTTATAAAATTCTCGGAAGAACTTTTCCATAATTTTAAAAATATGAATGAAATCATAAAAATGATTCAAAATGTGCCGACTTCTGCTAAATCAATTCCGGATAGAATCAGTAAAATGGCACAAAATGTTTCGTTCCAGAAATTTAATGATAATGCTATTAAGATGAGTCCTGCGATATAAAGGCTACTGTCCAAAATATGTCTGATCGGAAGATATTTATCATTTGATGGGCCCAATGAAGAATTGCTAGCTTCGTTGTCGCTCATAGGACAAACCATTGGTGCAGATATAGAATTTGCTGTTATGAACTGTTATCAAATGCAATTTATTGTAATAAATTGGTTTCTATTGCAACAGATGTAGCACCAAGTATGAAGGGAAAACACAAAGGCTTCGATTCTATATTTAAAAAGCATGTAAAACATGATATATTTATGTTTCACCACATAGTTCATTAAAACTTGCCCGATGAAATATGTAGAGTGATGAATTTAGTCATAAAGATTGTAAATAGTATAATGGCGAAAACATTTAAACATCGCCAATTTCAAGCATTTCTTTAAGAAATAAACGGTTAATATGGCAACCTTTTGATGCATTATAAAGTGCATTGGCTTTCAAGAGGTGAAATTCTGAAACATTTTGAAATGTGTTTTAACGAAATCAAGAATTATATGAACCAGGAAGGAATAAAGTATGCAGAACTCACAAATGATGATGTTGGTTACAGAAATTTACTTCATGGTATATAGTCTTTGATTTTCGTTGTTATTATTTATTATATATTAAATATTATTTAATAAAATTGTCGTTTTGTCAAGAACATTTTCAGGTTTTACATTGATGTATGAGAATAAATGCTTGCAAAGGATATAGTGAAAGGTTTTGGGCCTGATGANAAGTCGAGACTTGGTTCATCCAGGGAGCTGAGTGCAAATCATTTCATTCGTGATGCTCTGGCTCTTGAAATTTGACCCGTTCTGCGCAGCATCCGCTTTTATATATCAGGATAAACAAGCTGAATAATTCATTCTAAACGAAAATGAAAACGCTTGTTATTATTTGTACTTTAATTATTTTAACATGAAATATAAATTGATAATATTTTAGGCATAATTCAACAACTGGCACTTACAGAAACTCAAGTAAACTTGTCTGTCACATCCAATTCAACATTAACGCATTTCATTGGAAAGTCCTTTTCTATCCAAATCCAACCTCTGGCTAATGACAGCAATTTGATTGCTGATCCGTCAGATACGATGGTGATCCGTATTGTTGATTTGAATTTTACTGAAATTCAGAAAGAATTGCTTATTTACGAAGTACAAGATTCACAAGATGAAGAAATACAAGGAACACTCATGAACATCAAAATATGGGAAAAACATCCTCAATCAACAGAAATGAATATATCAATAATGTTCAAGCGAGGAGCTCACAACTAATATCTGGAAATCTTTTACTTTCTGCTCCCAATAAATTTCAACGAAGAAAATATTTGAAGAATCTCTCCCTTGCCAAACGGTTATATCTTGAACTGATTGACTTGTTTATCCCATCCACATTGGCAATCTCGGTGCTCCCAATCAATGTTGAAAGAAAGGAAATTATAATTAATGATATGGTGATGGCATCCTGCAGAGCCTTTGGTGGAATTCCACCGAATAAACCGAGATTCAAGGATCACACTCACTTAAATGTGACGACGAAAAATTATAGTGAAAAGGCCAATGAAATCACAATCAATTTTTGCGCATCCCTCAGTGACCATCTGACTAATTTCAGCTGCACCACTGGCAATGTTACGGAAACGTTCACAATTCACATTCATCGTAAATTATTATTATTATTTATTATTATTATTATTATTATTATTATTATTATTATTATTATTATTATTATTATTATTATTATTATTATTATTATTATTATTATTAATATTATTATTATTATTATTATTATTATTATTATAAGAACTTTTTTCCATTTTCACCACTGATTATTTTTTCCATTGAATTTTTTGAAAAATGATCTTGAAGACTATAAATCAGTAATATATCGATGTTTTTTGATACTAAAAATCAACCGTTGGTTACTCTGACTCCACGTATTCCAAAAATTGATAAACAAAACTCCCAGCGTATATTTCTTTAATAGCAAATTTATCATTCTCTAATTAGCTATTTCTGTTGACCCTCTTCGTGATTCCCCTTCTTTTATTTACCCTCGTTATCCGGCTGTTTGGATAATTGCACTCTGAATTCCCGGTTGTATCCTTCCAAATTGCCGTGCTCGGGTTTTCTTCATCGCTGAGGTTCTCCATTGGCTCGGGCTTCCAATTTTCTCGGGTTTCCCATTAACCAATTAATTAATTAATATTTTGCGTTTTTTAATATTCGCTTGTTTTACGACCCTTCCTAAACATTTTCTAACAATTCCTTGCTCACTGTCTTCTTCACCATCCCAAACTCTACCCCTCTCCCGTTTTCCAGTTTCAATTTCGACAACATTTCACTTTATTGCAATTCCTCAGGTTTGCGCATTTTTCCATTTCGTGTCTGATTGTATTATTTTATAGTTCTGTTTTTATCATATCTTTCTTTGCCATTACTTCTCTGCTTGACCGCTCTTAAATTTCGATTTTCTTTTTATTCGGAACTATTCAATTTGATATAATTTACTTTTAAAACCTCAACAGATATATTACTGATTTATAGTCTTCAAGCTCTCTTTTTAATAAATTATTATTATAATTATTATTATTATTATTAAAATTATTATTATTATTATTATTATTATTATTATTATTATTATTATTATTATTATTATTATTATTATTATTATTATTATTATTATTATTATTATTATTATTATTATTATTATTATTATTATTATTATTATTATTATTATTATTATTATTATTATTATTATTATTGTTATTATTATTTTCATATTTTCAATGGAATTTTGTCAAATTTAAAATAATTAATTAATGATAAAAATAATTAAATTTTTTATTGTTAACAGTCCAACAGGACAGGGATATAAGAAAAACGCATTAAATAATAAAAGTTAGACTGAAACAAATTTAAAAAAAGACAAAGTTTAAGAAGAAACACCAATTCGTGCTTCATTACGTCTTTCAAATCATCTCAAAAATTGTTACAAAAGCAGTAATCATGACATTTATTGAAATGTTGCTTCGTGGTCCTCTGTAAAAATGATTGAGATTATTCAGAATGGGAAATATATCATTGACATTAAAGAATCGTTTGGAAAATTGCAAATTCCAACATTCAAAACAATAATCCAGAATACATTGCCTCACATCTCCAGGCACACCCAACAGGCAAATAATTATCCTTCGTAACCATTCCGAAACTAGTATCACACAGCTTCCATTGCATATTCAACTTGATATTAACTACCATCAAGAGAAAAGTTGTTATTTGATAAAGATATCTTCGAGCCATCATATATTTTCCCATTAATTTTAAAAGAAAAGAGAAAAGCTTTAAAAAAATATTAACTATGTTTCAGCAGCCTACTCACATTAATTAAAACAACATCCGTTTTGCACAGTTATATCAAATGGTTCAACTAAATGATTCCCCCCCATTCTTTATTAGTATTTTGATAGAGAGAAGAGTATCCTAGTTTTATCGATAGAAATGAAAGCTGTACCAAAATAACTTTTGAAATAAACTAAGCCGTGATAAACAGGTAGAATATTCTAACAAAAGCAATCATAGTATGTTTCCGAAGATCCTAAAAATATGTTCTTACTGACTCGCGATTCCAGCATATAAACGTGTATTTTAATTAAATGTCCCGCCTCCAGTAATTTCATAACTTTTTATTTCACGTTTTCTTCATTTTAGGAAGAATGTTGCCAAATTTGACATTGTTAGCTTACGCTTTAAGATTTTCTGAACACCTTCCTGAATCTTACTGATGTAAGTTTCTGCATCATCTTCGTTTTTTTTAATAATTTAGCAGTTTTTCCAAATACTTAGTTAAATCCAAGTTTTCTTTGAATGCTAATCTAAGCATTTTCGCATAATCTTCATCTGGAATTTTGTCATATTTGTTGCGCCAATTTTCGTCGAACCTTTCTTTGACTATCAAGCTGAATAATTAAAAAGTATGCTTCAATCTTCTCAATAAACTCTTCTAAATCATCTTTAATTGAATAGATTTTTGGCAGTGGGAGAATCCGTAATAATTCCTGAGTCGAAACCAATTTTTATGAAAACAATTTATGAAACAAATTTATGAAATTTTTATGAAGAAATGAGTATGTTTTTATTATTATTATTATTATTATTATTATTATTATTATTATTATTATTATTATTATTATTATTATTATTATTATTATTATTATTATTAATATTATTATTTTTATTATTATTATTATTATAATTATTATTCTCTAACGACATATACAATAATTTTTGGTTTACCAAAAAAGAAGTTTGAACTAAAAAGTAGAGTCTTTGTTTTAAAAATAAATGATTGGTCTTTGTTCTAAAAAGTCATGGATGAGTCATCGGAGGGGGGCCTCGGGCAAAATAAATAAATAAAAGTACCCCTTATTTAAACGATGAGTCATCGATTGTACTTTAATGACTTTGATGAGTCATTGGCTTTGCCCCAAATATGATGAGTCATGTGTACTTTAATGACCTTGATTAGTCATTGGCTTTGTTCCAAAAATTATGAGTCATCGGATCGGATCAAAAAGTGATGAGTCATCGATGAGTCCATTAAAAATATATCATATGCATGTCAAATATTTTATGAAAATAACAAATACCTTTTAAAACGCTTAATTAACCAATCAAATTGCAATTGTGTCCGAGTAATAAATTTATACAAAGAGCAAGACCGTAATTAAATTGATCAATGCAGAGAAGCCTAAAAGATCTCGTTGTCTTCTAATCCGACGCAGCGGGTTACTCAATTTATGAGAAATAAAGGAAAGATAAGCCAGGTTCCACGCAATCGCTCAATATGTTTTGGGCACGATTGATTATGAAGCTATTATTTAATTTCCCAAATATGAATGTATCCTATTACCCTTGTAAACTTTATATTACTTAAATAGTTCCTGATTTCATGAATCTCCTTATTAAAGGAATCAATAAATCTAAACAAATAATACTGCTAACCCTTTGGATAAAATGTAGCCAATAACCTTTCAAATCTGCAAATCGAATGTTCTATTCTTCACAATAATATCTTCTCTTCCTTCTGATTACTACTTCGACTGTTGGTCTATTCAGAAATCCAATTGCTTTGTGCAAGAACAATTTGCAATAAAATTGCCCAATACACCAAAGGACATAAATTACAGCATGTTTAGGCATAAATGAAAATATAGTATAAGGCAATAATTAATTTGTAGATCGGAAAACGAAACATTTATGTGAAATAAGTAGAGCATTTAAGGGGCGCTGGCATCAGTTACGGGATCCATTATAATGAGGCAGTGAAATAATTCCGGCGATAAAATTACACAGAAACGGACAAATAATAAGGGAAGCAATCATTTATTACGGGATTTCTAATTATATAAATTTGCAATTTCTTGAGTTTATCACATTGCAAATGTCGATGAATAATAGAGATGGAAAGGGGAGCAATGGAAATGAGAATTTAGTTAATAATTCCAATTCCGAACTAGAAATAATGAAATTGATAATAGCTTACTCCAATTTGAATGATGAAGAGATGTGAATGACATATAAATATTGCAATAACCCTCCCTATCCACTCCATAAGGGTGCTTTATGTACACAATCCGATAATTTAGTAAAACTAGCAAAATTGCACCTTCTGAAATCATTCAATTTGAAGGTTTTTGTGATTATGGTGATCTGTTATTTTATGTTATTGGAGACTTTTATGGCAAATGCGATTGGCTGATTGTATATAATTTGCGGTCGGGAATTACTATGGGAATTTATGTGAATGTCATTTCCATGTTTGGGAATTCTTTATGATGAGGGTTGCCTATTTATCTGACTGTAGGTGATGATATGATTGATGGGCAATTGGCATGATTGTCCCTAGGGACCCCTCAATGGTGATAGCTGCCCAGTGACGATTCTCGATATTGTAAAATACAAGTTGTAAATATTATATATTCCTCACGTTCTTTCGATATTAATTTTCTCATTTTCATTGACGATATTTTGCATTTATAAATTGTCGAATAATAATTGGATAACTCGCTTGATTTGTTTTATTATTACTTTATATTAGAGAATCCGATGGAGAATTGCGGAGAGAAATGCTTGAGTTCTAAGATTTCTGATATTGATGAATCGGTGGAGGACAACGGGAGGTTGCAGGAGGATATCAGATTGGTATTTGATCAGGTGAAGGAGCAAATGAGGCTAATGGGAGAGAAGCAACAAGAAACATCCAGAATATTGAACATTACTTTGAACATGATAAACAAGGTCGCAATTAAAGGATTCAATCACATATTTGAATTATCAGATCGTAGAAATTATCAAAGTCCTCCATTTACGTCAATATCTCCTTTATCTGTAATGTTGGATTTAATTGCAATCAATTGGAGGTTATCACCCAAGCTAAGGTTTACAAATCCCGAAAGAATCCAAGCTAATATTGACATGAAATACTTTATTTTTTTAATTTGGATGTTTTATTTTTAGTTATTTTATTTATCTATTATCATTGTTTACTTGGTGTTATATATAATTTCATTTAAATAAACTTAATGCTAGGTATGCGTGTTGTGTACCATCATATTTCGACACAGTTTCAAGATTTGGGTCTAGAATTCAGTTCTAGCCCAACAATATATAGTAAATAAATATATTAAAAATATATAGTAAATAAATAAATTAAGAATATATAGTAAATATATATATTAAATAAATATATATAAATTCACTTTCTTTCTTAAATTTTGAATTTTTTTATACGGTAATACGTGTATTTATGCGATATAAATACAGTATAAAATGTCACTAAAACTATAAAATGATAAATTCCACCATCCAATTCGAAGAATTGTAATCCGAAGCCGAGATATTAATTGGTTATTTTCGGTTTCTAAAACAGAAGAAAGACAAAGGAATTTAACAAAATAAAATTATGTTTAGAAGTAGCAATATTAATTTAACCATGTTCTAGTGTACATAATAAAATTATTTACTGTACGTACTCATTGGCTACATATAAAGGGTGAATAAAATAGAAGCAGTATTTTTATTATATGTTGGTTACTCAGGGAAATTAATTATGCGCTCTGATCGACACCCTCAGTTTCCTTCATGATTTGACAAGAATCTCCCATACTAGTGCCCGTGATGATATGTCACGTTGGTGATGCACACGCAGGTCGGAACTTACCAGCAGGTAAGCCCCTGTGTTAGGACTACTCCCAGTAAGATTCGCTGTACGGGTTCAGGAGTGCCATAGAAGGTCTTACCTCATTTTGGTTATTCAATCAAACTAGTACGACCCCGGTCCAAAGGGACGACTTTACCTACTCAGTATTAAGATACCACAAACATCTCGGGATCTAACTTAGACAAACGATTAAGCAAAAGTGAAGCACAAGACAGATATCAACAACATTTATTACAAGTAACAAAAACGAATACTCCAGTTCATAATAAAATCAGTAGTCAGATATTATACACAGTTTATTCAGATTCAATGCGAAAATCATCAAGTCAACAAATCGGGTCGGAGGTATCCCTCAAATCTCCTGCTCATAAGGGCATTTCTTCTTCAGCTAACCGGGCATCAATGTCTACCTGCAGCTGTGAGTCTTCTGGTAGAGGGAGTGTCCTAGACGGAACAATTCGATAGGTTCCCGTCAGTACTGGTAGTTTCTCCCTTGGGGCCTGAACACTCAAACCTTGGGCTGCAAATAGGGATGCCTCTAATTCGGCAATCTCGTTTCGACGTTTCTGATTGCGCTCGGTCCGAGAAGGACGCTTTCGCTTCTTTGAATTTTTTGTTGCAGGTTCGGTTGGATGACTCGACAGAGAAAAAGGAGCCGTCTCCTTGGTTACTATTGATGACGCACATTGACCATTCGACGTCCCCGACAAGACCGGCTCGATGATCGGCGAAAATTCGAATCCGTGCCCCGCGCAATTTGTCAGAGGTAATTGCGGCTCATCCGTTCGATGATGCAATGGGAACACGTTGGTTCCATCTTTAATCGGGTATTCTCGTACCCTTCTTCTCAGCTCCGACTCAGAGTATACTTGATGTAAGGCTTCGGATTGAGCCTTAATCGCCAATCGCTGACAGCGACTCTCCTCGAGGAGGCTGTCTCTGCAGTGCTCCAATCGTAAAATATTCGTCTTCTCCTCTTTCATCTGTGGCGGGGAGAACCACGTGTGTTCGAGCGTCTCGATACGCTTCTTTAGAACCCCGATGTGTTCCTGTAATATTTTAATATCTGCATTTTTATCCGAGCACGAAATACACGGTTTCGGCCCGCGTGAAGGCAAATTTGGTTCGGACATATCTGAATTAATTATGAAAATTACAGAATGCAAGAAAACTTGTCATTGAAAAAAATATCCGACGCTTTCGACAACTATTTCCATTCCCTCCTCCTCGACGACAACTTTACTGTAATCTACTCACCTCTGTCGTTATAACATTGAAGTTCGTCGCGGGTGTTTTAATTATTGAGGGTGAGATTTGATCAATCGATTCAATTAAGATAAATTTCAGTTAACTAATTTTGAATAAAAACCTTACGTTATATTAATTATTATATAGGAGTTGTGTGTAGAGAGTATTCTACTGTTAGTGGTGGAATTCCATCCTTGCTACTGACATTTCGACCAAGACATTTACTTGCAATTGTAAGAAATGGAAAGAAACTCTAATATCAGCATGTTAATTAATTAAATTTTGTACTATTACTTTTAATAACTAAATTTTTGCATAATTTACATGTTGTTACGTTAGAAGACTGAGTTTCATGTTGTAAAGAGACATTTTACGTTATTAGTTGATATCTCTCCGGAAATGGTTTTGTCTAATACCATCATTGTTTATGCAAAAATCTGTGTGATTATCTGAAGTGGACTACGTAATTCAATCTGTTCTATTTGTTTAACATCAGCATTATAGGTAAGATCGACAGTTTCGACTAAACAAAACAATATAAACTATCTCGGTTCGCATGAACTTATTAACAGTAATCCCGATTGGCATTGACTGAAAAGACCAATCTCACTGCATGTAGAAGTGATCTTTCCAAAACTCTCTGAGAGTGAGATTGGTCTTTTCAGTCATTTCAAAACAGTGCTTGAAGAGTACCTTAGTGTAGAGCTTCTTAAAGTTCGAAATAACCTGCTGGTCCATAGGTTGGAGTAAGGCAGTGGTAATTGGAGGCATGAAATGGATCTTGAAATGAATTTGAATTCTTCAACGAGATCATTTTGTAGGCCTGGAGAATGAGCAGGAGCGTTATCCATAACAAGCAAGACATGTAACGGCAGATTCATATGAAGTAAATATTTTTTCACAGAAGGACCAAACACGTTATTGAGCCAATCAATAAAAAGGTCACGTGTCACCCAGGCCTTTTTGTTTGACCTCCACATCAAATTTCGCCTGTTTTATTGTACTTTACACTTCTTGAATGCTCGTGGGGTTTCATAATGATAAACAAGCAGCGGTTTAACTTTCAAATCGCAGCTTGCATTGGCACAAAAAAGCAGCGTGAGGCGGTCTTTCATTGGCTTGTGCCCGAGCATTGCATCCTCCTCTGCAGTAATATAAGTTCGCTTCGGATCTTTTTTCAGAAAAGACTCGTCTCGTCACAATTGAAAATTTGTTGCGGCAGGTAGCCATTAGAATCTATGAGCTTCTTGAAGTCGCCGATGAAGTTCTCTGCTGCCCTCTTGTCGCAGCTTGCTGCTTCACCATCACTCACAACGCTGTAGATGCCAGTTCTTTTCTTAAATTTTTCGAACCACTCATGACTTCCCTTAAATATTTCTTCTTCTACCGTTGATGTTCTTGGCTTCTTCTTTACTAAGTCGTCGAAAATCATTTTTGCTTTTTCATAAATGATGTTCTCGTTAATAGTGTCGCCTTGTAATTGCTTCTCGTTTATCCATATAAGAAGTAGCCTTTCAACATCGTCGAGAACACGTAACCGTTGCGTAGTTATTCTTGTAACTCCTTTTGACGCATCTATCTCCATAATATTGTCCTTGTTTTTAAGGATAGTACAGATCGTAGATGTAGACCGGTCGTATGTGCGCGATAGATCCGCTACACTCACACCCCGTTCTCGATTTTCAATGATTTTACGCTTCGTTGCTATGGTTATTTTTATTCTCTTATGGCTGTCTTCTTGCGACTTTTTTTTCGACGACATTTTGCAAGTTTTATTGATTTTACAATAAAAATCACAAATAATTATTAAACTTTATACTAAACAAATCACAAAAAACATTGTATAAACACAGGTTTGTAAAAATTTATATCACAAGCAAAAGATGCTAGCGGATCAATTGTAAACACATACTGATGTATCCATAAATAATGATAACAAGAATGCTGCAAATATTTTTGTTTTTAAGTTTTTTTTACGTTAATTTTTTTTACAATCCAGGACTTTCACTCGTTATGCGAAAAATCGTTCGTTAAGCGAGTAGTTTTTTTTTACAATTTATTTTACTCGTTATGCGAATTTCTCGTTATAAGAGGTGCTCGTTAAACGAGGTTTCGCTGTAATAAATTAAATATAAGAAAGTTGTTTAAATATTCAGACTATTTTTCCTACACTTCAAGATTTATGATATAGCCTTTTTGATTTTTACCCAGTATTATCAGAAGCTGGAATTTATTCACATTTATTTTAGTAATAGGCCGTATTTATCATTGGAAATGACGCAATCAAATGTGTTTATCCATCACGAATTTCATGTTTATGGAAGCATTATAATGCTAATTCTAACACCAAAATCTTCATTATTATTTCAAGAACCTACACGTGATAATTCGAAGCTTATTATTGAAAAGACTTATAAATTGAAAATCTTTTGCAAACCAACAAATCATTTATACCAAATCTTTAGAAAAATATCAAAATGATCCATTACTAACTAACAGAATCTTCGAGTGGATATTGACATTGGTCCTTGAAATTCATTCGAATGCGAAAATGGAAGTTGATTGGTTAATTTATTTTGTTCATTTTCTAAGTTACATGCCTATTATAATAACTTGCATAAGTACTTGCCATTAGACGATTGCATGACAGCCTGAAATGCGATGATAATATTAATAATAATAAATAAATTATATAAAGTTCAAATTTTAATCAAGTAACAAAATAATCCGAATAATCATTTCAAGTTGACTGAATAAGATTTGATAAAGGTCATATCATCTAGTAATCAG
This sequence comes from Schmidtea polychroa, assembly GCA_959609185.1. Lineage (NCBI taxonomy): Eukaryota > Metazoa > Platyhelminthes > Tricladida > Dugesiidae > Schmidtea > Schmidtea polychroa. The sequence continues at coordinate 36,924 of CAUHTR010003386.1, forward strand.
AGATATCAGGAGAACCTTAACCCTGATTACTGTCAGACTGATGTTTTGATATATAAACATCATCTGAATTTAAATTGCGTCGGCTTTCAAAAGGTGAAATTCTGAAACGATTTGATGTGTTTGAAATATGTTTTAACGAAATCAATAATTTAATGAACCAGGAAGGAACTCACAAAATAATGATTGGTTACAGAAATTTACTTCATGGTACATGTAGCCACATATCTGATACAGCTAAACATAAAATTGCAGGGAAGTAGATAGAATTGAGCCCATGGTCATAGACTTAAGGTCATAGTAAATTTTGAGGTTAACTTAAGGTCGAGGACAGTTTAAAGTCAATTTAAGACATTTTAAAGTAAATCGATTTTAGGCCATTTTGAGGTCAAAATCTAATTTTCGCCATTTTAAGTGCATTGAAAATTTTAAGGTCAACCCCCTTACCCCGCTATTTAAGGACAATTTTATAAATTTTCCTAAGTCCATTTAACAAATTACTTTTCAAAAATATTTCAAAGTCAAAACACGTAATTCATTTTAATACTACGTTTGGATTGCAAATGTTTTTGTTACTCATGCATTTGTATTGCACATGATCGGATTATTGCCCACACGAAAATTGCCCACAGATAGTTTTGCGCACATGTTTTCTGCGGGCAATTTTCGTGTGGGCACTAATCATAGTTTTGCGCACACGATTAATGCCCACACAGAATAATGCCCACAAGGAAAAATTATTTTAAATATAAACATTAAATTAAAATAAATAGAGAAAAAATCAAAAATTATATTCTATCTAGGAGATAATCTATTAGTGATTTAAAATAAAATATTAAAATGTTTCAACAATAAATTTACAAATTTTACAATTTAAAATCATTTTTATATTTAAAATAATTAAGATCGCTTTGCTACTATACGATACAATACATCAGTGTTCTTCCACCTGTGTTCCGCGGAATCCTTGGGTTCAAAATTCATTGTTATTGTGTTTGTAAATAACAATGAATTTTGTTTTAGTAAAGAGGTAAACATTTTATTGTTTATTAATTACCGATTATTATTAAATAAATATTACTGGATAAAAAATCTACCCAATTATGGGTTTTTAAAATTACAGAATAATAAGATAATAATAAGATAATAAGATAATAAAATAATAAGATAATAAAGGAGATAAAAAAAATTGTTTTAAAAAAATAAAAATTTTAATTCATTATATTCTACTTCTGCTTAATACAAATATACATTTTAAATTTATTGTAAATTAGCAAACTTTCTTAAGTATACAATTTTATCTTCTGTTGTACTATATTGTTGCACAATAGTAGATACCGAATCAGCTAATTTTTGGTATTTCCTATTTTTAATTTCAGGACGACCCGTTTCTGCGTTAGCTAGTGTCAAGCTATGGCAAGCTATATCTCGCTGCAATCCATCAAATAGAAACCAAATGCTGGGATGACTACAGTGGAATAAAGAATTCAATGCATTATGAAATCCCTCACAGCAATTCGTTGTTTTCGGTGATTTCTCCAAAGCTGAATCATAATGATTCCACAATTCAATAGAGAACAGAGAATTTCTACCAGCTGCACCCTCAATATATGTGCCAAAAAATATGTCAGTATTTCACTATAATTCTCTTCTTCCGGATAAGTTGCTGCAAGCTTAGTAAATACTGATCTAACATCAGATGGAGGCACAAATGACAATGCTGCTAATGATTTCAGCTTTAGTTTCATATCCAGGTTGTTTTCAAAAGTAGTTTTTAGACCAACAGAACTAATTTTTCTTGTTATACTTTGGGCCAAATGAAAAAAACAGCCTCTTATATCAATCTATGGAAATGCAATTCTGGCTGCATTCATCGCTGCTTTCTCAAAATCTAGTAATATTCTTTCAGGTGCCAAATTTGGTAGCAAGTTCTTTAATATTTCAAACATTTTTTTGTATGTATCTCCGTTTTTTAACAAAAAATAAATACAAGGTGGATAAGAATTACTTTATCAAAAGTTCCATCTCCGAATATTGTATCTTTATTTAATTCTTTTAAGAGATAAATATCTCCTAAAACCAGAATTCTGTCTGGATCACTTGCACCTGAATCATGAAGCACTAGCTCGGTGTATTTATCTGGAATTTCAAAATTTGTATCTTTAGGTACTGGTAAATGTCCATCTCTTCTAAAATTCAGTAGATTTCGTGATATTGAAGTTTTTTTCGGCATAAACGCTAGTGCTTCACTGCTCACTTCTAATAAAATACTCCCCATTACATTTCTAGGAGTAGCATCAATTGATGTCATCGCATCCTGCATTTTTTTCTTTGCTAAATTGCATTCTATTTTTTGTGGGCGTGATTCATGGCAATGTTGCGTTGGTTGATTTACAATATTGCCATCTTTAGTTTTTATGATGGAATGACAGTTTATAATGCGATGTTGCCTGCATCTCCAAGTCAAAACTCCATTTGTTGTACGGAAAAAGATATACTCAAACCCAGAGTAAATTAAAACTCGATTGCCTCTCTGCGTACTAGAATATTCCATTCTCAGACCTATTAAAATATTTAAAAAAATATCGTTAGAAAATTATGATATCAAAAGTATTATATTAACAAAAGAGAATTTAAATATTACATACCTTATAATTGTTTTTTTATATATTCACAAATTTTCAATCTATGTATTTCTCAAAACTATAAATTTAAATACTATACTACGCAATTTAATATTAAAACCTCTTGTAACTGTGATATTCACTTTTGAAATGAATTATACTCCAGATCTTTTTTTTTATATAAACTAAAATCTTAATTATTTTAAATATAAAAATGATTTTAAATTGTAAAATTTGTAAATTTATTGTTGATACATTTTAATATTTTATTTTAAATCACTAATAGATTATCTCCTAGATAGAATATAATTTTTGATTTTTTTTCTATTTATTTTAATTTAATTTTTATATTTAAAATAATTTTTCGTGTGGGCATTAATCGTGTGCGCAAAACTATCTGTGGGAAATTTTCTCTGGGCAATTTTCGTGTGGGCACTAATCATCGAATCGTATTGCATGTCTTTGTATTACACATCTTAAAAAATATTTCTAAGCGAGATCTAAATTGAATGTTTGTAAGGGCAACAAATAAGGGCACAACATGTGCGAGTAATAAAGTTTTTAAAAGCAAGGGTAAATAATATTAGGAAACTAAGATAAAGTATTAAAAAGGGTATTAAAGTTTCAAAGGTTCTACCAACAACTAGTCATACTCTATCTAAAAATCTTGTTACTGAAAATATCTCTGCAAGGAATCTTATTTCGAATAATCCTAAACCTAAAACTAGTAAGAAAGTAAAAGTTGTTTGAAAATCATCGGAGTTTCCCGTTTTTTAATGCATTGTTAAAGGCACCGAGTATGAAAAGAATGAATATTTTGAAATCATTTCCAAATTTTGTTGTCGATGATTTACTCAATATTATACTTAAAGTATTTTAAATTTAAGTAATAATTATAAATTAAAATCAGTAAATCCAAAAGACATTTATTGAGTAAACATGGGAAACCTTTGCTATCATTAGTAAATAATAAAAATCGCAAGCAAATGAGAAAATCATATTTATTTATTGGTGCATTTATACTTTTGGCATTATTATTATTAAGTGGAATGGTAGGAAATCAATCATAAGCACAATCATAAACCATGGGTGCTAATCATTCATTAGCTGATTTTAAATTTAATTTTAAATCTTCTTGTTGTAATGGAGAAGATTTGGACGTACCCAGAAGATGAAGTCAGTTTAGGTGGAGTGGCAAAATTAAAGAAAAGAGCTCCGAATTAGAAAAAAGAAATCCAGAAGTGGTTATCTGATCAGCTTGCGTACAGTGTGAACAAACCAATGCAGAAAGGATTTCCTACAAGAGCATATAAAACATATGAAATAAACGGTTTATAGCAATTGGATTTGATGGAGATGATACCGTATTCGAAAATTAACAATGGGTATAAATATATTTTAACATGTATTAATGTATTCAGTCGGTTTGTCCGAGCAATTCCACTCAAGGCAAAATCTGCAGATGAAATGTTCAAAGCTATTAATATTTTATTTAAAGATGGACATCCAAATATTTTGCAAATGGATTTAGGTATTCATCTTCTTCTTCTTCTTCTTCTTCTTCTTCTTCTTATTATTATTATTATTATCATTATTATTATTATTATTATTATTATTATTATTAATATTATTATTATTATTATTATTATTATTATTATTATTATTATCATTATTTCTATTATAATTAGTATTATTTTAGGTAAAGAATTCTATAACAGTAAAGTTAAGCAAATCTTCGATAAACTGAAAATAAATCACTACTCGGTACATTCTCAATACAAAGCTGCCCATGTTGAAAGATATAACAGAAACTTGAGAGATAGATTAAAGAAATTGTTCGTGTATCAAAGTAATGAAAAATGGATAAATGTTTTACCAAAAATTATAACCAATTATAATCATTCATCACATCGAGTGCTGAATGGATTAAGACCGGTTGATATCACATCAAAAACATCAGTGAGTTCTAAAAAATCTGTAAAAATTAAAAAACCGAAATATAAAGTCGGTTACCATGTTAGAATTAGTAAAATTTGTGCATCACCATTTATTAAATATTTCGATACAAATTGGATGAAGTCTTTGTAATTTCGAAATTAAATACTAAACAGAATCCTGTTATGTATGTCATTTCAAAGACTATGATAAAAATATTTTACAAGGGAAATTTTATGAGCAGGAATTACAAGTTATTCCTCGCCTAAAAGTATTTAGAATTCAGAAAATATTGAAAACTAAAAGGTCGGCAAGGATAAACGCCATGTCAAATGGCATGGTTATCAAAACCCGTCATGGATATCAGCAAGAGATCTAATAAAGTGAATTTCTATACTGTTTTGCCAAGCAATAGCTGCTTGCTTATTCATCCAGATAACCAAGCTAGCAAATTAATGGTCAATCTTCAAAACCCTATATATTTGGATAGTAACTGGGAAGTTGCACTGCAAGATTTTACATTTTTGTACAACACATTCCAGTTCTAAAATCAATGTAAGATTGATTTCAAAAGGAATGTTCTGAAAATATGTAGTGGTTTCTTTGTTATCAGTTATTTTGATAAAACATGCTATTCCGAATTAAATATTAGATCCACATTGCTCTGTTTTACAAGGATTAAATGTCAGTTTTGATTTTAAATCGTCTACAATAATATTCGAAAATATTGAAGATACCAAACAAATTGGTTGGGATAACTTGAAAAATGTTGTTACGGAAAGTGAATATTTATTACGCTTTAATTTATTTGAACCAAACAGTTTAATGAAAGAAGAAATCAAAATATCAGTGTCGTATAATAATGAAGTTGAAGAATCATTCACGTTTGCTGACGAATTATATTTTGATAAACTTGATGTGATACTCAAATATTTAAAGTCCAATTGTTCACACATATTTAAAAATTTGGACATGATGAAAGATTTGTTATTTACCTCAGTTTGATTATGACATTTGTGAAGTTACTTTTGATAAAAATTTGACAAATACACTTGGGTTATAGAAGCAAAATTCTCGGGAAAAAGCTGATGGTATACGCGATCCAAGAATACTTGAACATCATCAACAAATGTTCATATATATTAACATTATTGAACCCATAATTGTTGGCGATTCCAGTATTCATCTATTGAAATTTGTATGAATTGAAGAATATAAACATGATAAAGTTGTCAATATAAATATTGATAATCCCATGTATTTACCAATTTCAAGCTCAATTATAAACAATATTGAAATAAATATTCGTGACGATAGTGGAAATCTTATAAATTTTCCAAAAGATTCAAAAGCTCATGTGATTTAAATCAGAGTGAATTACCGCAAAATGGAAATTTACCACTGGATAAAGTTTTATTTTATTTTTCAAAATTATTCTCAGTTACCATCACAGCTTTGTTAGATAATCTTGATGATTTGAATTCCCCATACTTTTCGAAATCAGATTCTATCCCGAATTGAACTTTGACAGTTTTCATCTCCTTGATCCACAACCAATTTGATTATTTAGAAAATCCTCTGATTCGCCTATTTTAAATTACAATTCCGATACTAAAAACACATGTATTACTGTTATGAGTTATGCGGCAACAGATGATGAAAGAAAAAAGTTAATTAACGGCTCAATGATATGGATCAACCGAAATATTTGCTTCCAGGAGTTAATGTACACATTCGACTGAAAAGGTTCCATTCTATATTTAATATATAGTATATTATCTCTTACTAGTGGAAGTTGTGCACCAATATTTCAAATAGTTGATGCGAAATTATTGGTGAGAAGAGTTTGAGTAGACCCTCAACATTAGTAGGTCATCAATTGGACCTTAATCCAAAACATGCAATTTATCTATTAAAAGCAAAGGAAATTGTACAATTTGCTATTGCTAAAGGTGCTTCATCATTCTATAAAGAACAAATATTTGGTGACAGAAGAATGTCTAACTTTATTCTGGTAACATTTCAAAGTGAAACACAATATAATGTATCATATACTGCTTCCAGCTCAATTTCCAAAACCTTTGGTGTTACATCATTGACTTTGTCTAAAAATACTGATTATAGAGAGTTAGATATCTTGTTGTTTAAATAATTGGGAATTGGCGGTTTTTGTGAATTAATTTAAACTTGTTATTTATAAATTCTTTAATATTGTTAGTTTCAAGAATTTTGCTGCAAAATTTAAAGATGGATCTAAAGTTGGATTTAACTGGCGACCACGCCGAAAATCAAAATATCAACGCCATTTCGAAATCGACAAAATTGCTAATGGAATGCCTACCGAAATCATGCCAAGACATGCTCACACTGAACATCAGACGATATGATGGACGAGGTTTAAAAGAAGCCGAAGAGTGGATCAGGGATATAGAATAATGGTTGCTGACAAATGGACAGCGATTGACAAGCACTTTCGATGTGTTATTAGTAGCAGAAGCAAAGACATTGTGGGGAAACGTCAGAGAAACAGAAACAACAGATGTAAAAGCCAAAGCGTGGTTCTTAAATACGTTCACAATTACAAAATCAATAACTGACAAAATCAGAGAATTGGCAGCTATGGAACAGGAAGATGATGAAAGATTTGCAGCTTTTGAGATACGGCTAAGAAAAGCTTTAGCTAAAGTTGTAAATTCAGGACGATCAGAATAAGATATTGTTCAAGCCCTCATCGCAAATAAAGCACGTGATGAGGGACTGAGAGAGATACTTTGACGAAACCAGAAACAAAAATTGAAGAAACGAGATCATTGGCAAAAATTTTTGAAAGTAACAAAAATGGAAACCATAAAACAGAATTTATTAAAGCAATCGGTCAAAAAACATACGCTAGCGTGACTGAGGGAGGGCAGATGAGAATTCAAAAGAATACCCAAAATTCCATGCCTACATCACCACAAAGAAGACTATCAGAAGACCCATTTAGTCACCACAGGTCAAGAAGAGACGAACATCCTATACGCGGACCAATACAATATGAAGGAAATAACCATGGTGGTCGAGAACAATCTCCAAGAAAACAATTCTTGAGAAATGCGAGAATCCCGAATAGCTCAGAAATGAAGCTACCAACAATATCCATGAAGAATATAGCAAGGAGGATAGCGTGCATAGAAGAAGAAGATTCAAAATCTGAAAGAAGAGATTACACCGAGAACAGCCAGGATTTCAGAACTGCTCACAGCGACATGGAAGATAGATACAATGTTCCTGAAAAATATACTATATTGAGAGAAGACGGAAAAAACATCAGCGACTCAATGGGTTTCATTTCGTCGGTGGAGTCAAGACAATAAATTGTGAAATAAGAAATGAACGAGGAAGAGACGAAGCAGAAGAAGAGATGTACCGGACGAAAGATGGAAGAAATTCGAGTAAAAAAATGTTGAATAATGCCGAAACAGAGATGTTATGGGATTCTGGAGCATCAGTAACAGTCATGAGCAAGAGTTTGTGGGAGAAAATAGGCAAACCAGAACTTAAACGTAGTATGATATTATTGTGCGGAGAATGGGATACATGACTATACCGGCCACATGGAATCAGAAGACCAAAATAATCACAGTAGTATTGGTAAAAGAGATCAAACCCGAATTCATAGGGGGCATTGATACAATGAAAGAGTTTGGAGTAAAGTTAGTGAAAATCAATAATATAGAAACGTCATTGATAAACAAAATTTACATTGATGAAGAAAGAATAAATAAAGCACTAGTGGCGATGGCAGGTGACAATAATAAAGATATTGAAGGAATGATCAGGGAATACGGCGGAATTTTTATGGCATCGAAATTCGATCTGGGATTTACAAACTTAGTTCGACATGAGATGCGGATAACAGGAGGGCCAATAATGCAACATCCTCGACGTCAACCAATGCACATGGAGAAAAGGATTGAAGAACTGATAAAAGAGTTAATGAAAGCAAATGTTATTCGGTGTTGCAAGAGTCCTTGGAATGCCTCGTTAGTGATAGTAGGGAAGAAAGATGGATCTATCAGGATATGTGTAGATTATCGTGGATTAAATTCCATAACAGAAAAAGAGTCATTTCCTATGCCTAACACCGAATTCTTACTAGACTGTCTCGCGAATGCAAAAATATTTTCGTCAATCGATTTAGGTCAGGCGTATTATCAAGTGGAGTTGGCTCCAGAAATTTAAGAAATGACTGCATTCAGTATAAGAGAAGGACAATTTTGCTTCAATAGACTACCGTTTGGCTTAGCAAAAGCTCCTGCGACATTCCAGAGACTGATGCACACAGTGCTAGAAGGAATGCTATTCAAGGGAGTAGTAGTTTATTTAGATGATATCTTGGTATATGGTAAAAGTCAAAAAGACCACGATGAGCTATTAAGGGAAATATTCAGAAGAATTCAAGTGGCAGGACTGAAGATAAATCCAGAAAAATGCAAATTCAATAAAACAGAATTGTGTTTCCTTGGTCACACAATTAACGAGAAGGGTATCCAGACAAACAGGAAGAAAGTGGAAGAGATAGAGAAAACAGAAGTACCAAAATGTTCAAAACAATTGAGATCGTTTCTCGGATTAACGAACTACTATAGAAGATTCATCAAAGACTATGCAAAAAATCGCCGAACCATTATACGCTGCAACATCTGGATGCGATAAAGATATAAATTGGACTAAAGAATGCAATGAGAGCTTCCAAACTCTGAAGAGACGGTTGTGCGAAGCACCTATCCTTGATTTTCCAAGAGAAGATATGACTTTTATCTTAGACACAGACGCTAGTTTTGGAGCCATTGGTGCAGTTTTGAGTCAAATTACAGAAGATGGAGAAGAATCTGTCATAGCCTATGGCTCGAGACATATGTCATCACATGAAATGGGATACTGTGTAACCCAGGAAAGAACTGCTCGCCATACATGAATACGTCATGCATTTTAGAGAATATATGTACAGGAAAAAATTCATAATTCGCACCGACCACGAGGCATTGGTTTTTGAATGAACACTACAAAAACACCAATCAGTCCGCAATTCCAAACATGGTTAGCTAACCTGTCGGAATATGATTTTGAACTAAAATATCGGAAAGGCGAAGAACACTCGAATGTAGATGGACTATCAAGATTAAAAAGTAT